>VDFB02026626.1:0-46887 GCA_007258455.2 Sequoia sempervirens | reverse complement strand
AAGTTTGTTGAAGATAATTCTAATTTAAAAATTAGAATTATTTAATTTCATGTGACCTTGGTGAGGTGGCATGAAAAGTTGTAGACATGTGCTTGAATTCCAAATTTAGGATTAGTGAAAATTAATTAAATAAAACAAACTATAGAAATTTATTTATTTAAATAAATTAGAGGAATGCGATTTTAGATTTGGAGAATTGGAAGATATGAACTATATAAATAAATTAAGAATTTATTTATAAGTAGATGAAATATTAATTGAATAACTAGTATTTAATTAATTAAATGTCTTGACCAGCGATTTTAGGTGTATATATTTTGTCCCTCTTTGAAGTAATGTGTTTACATGTTGCTTCAAAAAAAAATTTGATACTGATGCCGAGAAAAAAAAATTGATGCCCCAGACGTTGATTTTCAAGTGATGACAGATATATGCCCCCTCAGGAGATAAATCAGTGAATTTTTTAATTTTTTGGATTTTTTGGAATTTTTGAAAATTTTGATTATTTTTCGATGATTTGATGATGATCACAAAATATTATGATTTGGAAACAATTTATCTCCCAAAAAATGATGTTAAAGTCACTTGGTGATGATTTGATGAATTAAAACCCCTTTGAAAAATAAATAAAACAACCCCATAAAAATGCCACTTAATTAACCTTAAAAGGTTAAAAACTTGGATTAAAAGTTCATTTGTGCATTTTGGATTTTGAAAACTTTGAGAGTGATTGAGCAATCTAGCAATTTGGAGCAGAATGGTGATCCCTTACCACACGCATCGATTCGAGTGGGTTAGGCATCACAACCACCTAGTGGCATACGGTCCTCTAGTATGTACCCCGAAAACTTTCCTTGTAATTTGTGCATTTCATTTTTCCCTCTATTTTCTCGTTTAAATTCAGATTTTGTTGCTTTAGTGCATAGGATGACCGCAATAGTGCATAGGGTATCTATTATAGCTCATAGAATAAAGTAGCTCTTAGGGTTAGTGATATAGCGCATAGGTGATTTAGCGCATAGAGTGCCCACAATAGCACATTCATGAACTATTTTAGCACATTCATGAACTTAGCGCATAGAGGAATTGATTTAGCGCATAGATTAGATGATGTAGAGCATAGGATGTTCTAGTGCATAGATCAAATGAAATGGCACATATGATAGTTTAGTGCATAGAACCTCTGTTCTAGAGCATTGATGAATTTTTCTAGCACAGAGTTTTGCAGCGCATAGAAAGACTATTTTAGCGCATTGGTGAAATTTTAGACCAGATTGATGATTTTCTTGAGTAGACTCCTTGATTTCGATGATTTTTTATCATTTCAGCCTTCGATGTGATGATGTTGATAGATTAGATGTCCATTGATCTCATGATACGTGAGATACAATGATTGATACTGATCATTGACCTCATGATGGACAAGGATCAATTATAGTTTGATTAATTGATAAACCTCATAATAGGCAAGGTTGAATGATTGATGAACCTCATGATAGGCAAGGTTAAACTGATAGATTGATGAACCTCATGATAGGCAAGGTTGAATTGATTGATAAACCTCATGATAGGCAAGGTTGAATTGATTGATGAATCTCATGATAGGTGAGGATAAATTGATTGATAAACCTGATGATAGGCAAGGTTGAATTGATTTATGAACCTCATGATAGGTGAGGTTAAATTGATTAATTGATGCTCATGAGATTTGATCAAAGTCTCACCAGAGCTGCTTAGATTGATAGACTGATTGGTTTTGATTGATTGATTTGTTGATTGATGTTGATTGATTGATAGGTTGATTGATGTCGATTGATTTGGATTGATTGACCGACGGTGATTTTATTGATAGGATCCATCGATGAGCTTATAGATTAGAGAGTGCTTTCCCAAGATGCGGGATTGATTCCATACCGATGCCGCCGATGTAGTCATGACAGTAATGATGTGGTTTATCGCCCTCATTGATATGCCCCCAAATTAGATCATCAGGCTTGTTGACAACCTTAGTAGAGAGAGGTGGCACAATGAGAATAAACACCTTCCATTTTCCCATCAGGTGAGATCACAGCTACCTGCAGGATGTCTACCGCATTCCCCGCAGATACTTTGATCGAGAGTTGGTCCTATATGGCTCACATGAGTAGGGCAGACTAATGCATCAGTGCGCAGTGTTTGAGGGTGAGCATATATGCGGCTATAAGATTCCTTGGAGGGATATGGTTGATGCTTATGCCACTTTTCCTTCTATTTTTATCAGTTTTATTGGAGGGTTCCTTTGTCCTGATCACAGGTCAAAGGGACTGTCAGTTGGATGTGGGCAGATTCTGGAGAGCATGATTGCTCAGGGCACCAGATATGTGTGGGGTTGTTGTATGCTCACACATTTGTATCATGACTTACACTAGGTATTTTATCTTTGTGGGTCCATTTTATCGGCTAGAGTCACATTGCTTCAGGTATGGGCCTGGGAGCATATAGTAGTCAGTCGGCCAGTTGGAGACAAACAGCAACCTACCATGAGGTCGTATGTACATATTTATGCTGGTCGACTTGCTCAACCTAGACTGGGAAAACTAGAGTATTGGAGGAGAGTGCTTGATGATCTTGAGTCAGTGGTATGGCAGTTGTATCTTGATTGCAAGTAGTGGCCAGAGGACGACACCGAGATGTTGTATTTGTGTCTTTTAATGTACTTGATTGGGTGGAAATGGTTCATTATTGAGAGATTTATACTACTGAGAGTACTAAGACAGTATGGCAAGGTTCAAGGCATGCCATAAGGAGTGGCCCATTATGCACAGAAACAACAGGATGCTATAGAGTGGGGACCAGTTTTTTCTTATGATGCAATAGTTCAGCATTTCTAGGGATTACAGGTCATCATTTGGGAGGTGCATATAGAGATCACCGATGTGTCGATATCGAAGGAGTATGCACAATACATGTTCTTGCATCTATTCCCACAAATTACCATCCCAGATGAGCCAACACCATTGTTAGAGGAGGAGGGGGTAGGAGGTCATGGTCAGAGACGACGAAGAGGGAAGAAGGAGGAGGAGGATTCAGAGGAGTCAAAGAGCAGTGATGACGGGGATGGAGATGTCGATGGAGATGGAAGAGATGATGATGGGGGTGATGGGGGAGGATATGAGGATGGAGGAGGGCCAGGTCCCGATGTTGGAGAATTGAGAGTGCCTCGCAAGAGGCGATGTGTGGAGATTTGACTACCCTCGCCACAGTAGTAGACATAGATTGTTTTGTTACAGGTACAGGTTGAGACATTGCAAGGTCAGCTTGAGCCGGCTCAGGCTTTGTTAGCATAGGTCCAAGGGCAGGTTCAAATATTGACAACTAAGAGATATGCTACAAGATAGTAGGTACAGAAAATACAGGCTTAGCTCACCCAGGTCTAGGCTTAGGGACAAGGACAGATTCAGGCACAAGTTTCCACACTTACTGCAGAGAGGGATACTCTGTGATAGTGAGTGGAGTAGGTCAAGGGTGTCTCTAAGAGATTACAGCAGGCTACAACAACTACTGGTTCCTCTAAATATTTTAGGGAGATATGTCATACTGCACAGAAGGAAGAGTTTTATAGGGTTAGGTATCATGATGTAGTTCCTCCTGAGCAGCGGGAGAGTTTTGCATAGTCTCGGTCAGGGAGGTCCCAGTCTCAGAACATGAGCATGGGTGTTACGTAGTCACTTCTTGGAGATAGGAGAGATCCTAGTGCAGGTACGTTTGGTGGGGGAGGTACTAGTCCATCTTGTGGGGGAGGCCCTGGTCATATGATGCCAGAACCATCTGGGGGGAGCATGACATAGCTCCAATTTCTAATTTTTTGATGTACTTTGGACATGTATACATTGACTTTTTTGAGACATTGATGATGTACCTCTTGATTTCAAACATTATGATACACTGCCATTTTTTATATTAATGTATCTCTTTATACCCTTGGATATCCTTGTACACTTTGACATTATGATTTTGAGGTTATATGATGTGCAATGATGATTATGATCTATGTGTTTATGATGTTTGTATGATGATGATCATGATGATTATGATGGATGAATTTTATTTCTATTTTATATGCTATGTGATGTTCTATATGATGATGAGATGATATGTTATGGATGCAAATGATAATGCAACTGATATGTTATGATTCTACGATGCTTTATGAATGATTTCGATATGATGTATGTGATGGATCCTATTATGCCAATGAAACGTGATGCATAAATTATGTTTTTGTACTTTTCTAATGCAAATAGATGATGCAATGAATGTATGTATGGAATGATTGCATGAGGGTGCATAGTTCTATGTGTTTATGATGTTTATATGATGATGATAATGATGATTATGCAATGATGATGCTTATATAATGATGATTATGTGATGTATGCAGTGATGATATGATAATGCATAATTAATGATCATATATGCTTGATGGATGATATTTTATGCCATGTGAGATTGATTTTATTATGCAAATGATGTATCATGTGTATGTGATGATCCAGTTATTCCTTTGTCAATCTTGGATTTGAGTAATAACAAATCCATCTTCACTACTAGTTTTAGATGTTCATAACAATGGAATTATGTTTTACTAGTCATGTTCTTCAACAACTTTTTCTTCTTGGAAATATTACTCTATTAGACATGTCTTTCAACAATCTTATGTGAATCCAAGATCCATTTTATAAAAGAAGTGATTTCAGTGATGCATCAAGTTCAATTATGCCCCTATTAAAATAGAGATGTTTTTGTGCTTGGAAATCTTACTCTATTGGACATGTCTTTCAATCATCTTAATGGACCAATTTCTTAATCCATTAATAATGGATGAAATGATTTGGATCATGTAAGTGAGATGGAATGCACTTCTTTTCATGTTTTCTGATGCAAATATTATGATGTGATGCATGGATGGATTAATGATGTGATAATGCTTTCTAATGTATGCAAATGATGATGCAACTGATGTGTAACTAAATGAAAATGTTTTGTTTTTGGTAATGTCAAGTGTACTCAATCCATTAGTGCCAGAGATAACATCATTGTGACATTGTTGTAGCTTTAAAAATCCCCAAGATATAGATGCAAACTAACATGGATGCAATCTAATTTAACCATGCAGATCTAAAATGCAGATGTTGTCATTTGTAACAACCAATTTGTCATTATTTTAATCATCATTGAGCCTTTAAAATGTTGAAAGTGAGTACAAGCATCAATGGCATAATTAGACCGTGGTGACCTTAGTACTACTTCCATGATTTTTGATATTGTAAGTTAACACAAGCATCTAGGTATAATTGAACCGAGATGATTTGAGTATTGCTTGCGTAAACAAACAAGAGTTAACCGTTTTCCTATGTAAATTCGAAATGTCATTAGTGATACTTTGTAGAGCACATCCCACAACAATTTGTACAATAATAATGATCAACTCGCAGACAATAGACAAAGAAAAATCACACTCCTTCCTAGCTCCTCTAGTTCAATACATCATCAAGGTGCTCCAAAGATATGATAACAAAAATCAAAGTTCACCAATTGAACATTCATGCCATAGTGATAAAGCCATGATTTAGAAGAACATCATCCATTTAAAGTTGTCTTGGATTTTGACTAATTTTGGCTATTTGATTTGGATGGTTGATGTGTTAATAATTATGATTGATGTTCAATGTTGGGTTACACTATGATCATTGTTTTTGTTGTGTTGTCCTACTGTTGTTTGTCTATTCGTTTAAGCTCAAAGTTTATTGCCCCTAGTTAGTTCAAGATTTTTCCCCTAGTCTAGGGTGAGACATGACCACGATGCCAGGATATGTACATGAAGCTTTATGATGATAGGTAGATTGGTGGTGAAAGTGAATGGTCAACCTACTCAAATAGATGGAAAAGCTAGCCTATCACAAATAGCACCTGTTGCCAAGTTTTCACTACTTGTTTTTATTGCACTTTTTTAGATTTTATGATTTTTTATTTTTATTTTTATTTTTTTGTATTTTTCTTTTTTTTATGATTTTTTTTGTTGTTACCAAGACACCTGTTTGCCAAGTTTTCGTCAAGGCAACCATTTTTTCAAGAAATTTTGTGATGTTTTTGTATTTTTTCAAGACTTTTAAGATGGCATGAGATGACCAATTTTTCCCCTAATCTCATCAAGAACGGAGAAAAGAAAGATGGGGGATGAATTTTTATAAGCTAGAAGATATGGAATGGGAGAATGAAAGGATAAGGATAATGAATGGGATGATCAAGATCAACTAGATAAGATACATAATGTCCAAGTATTTTTCCGCTATTCCTCATCAAGACCAAGGAAAGGAAGAAAGGATGTATTTAGAAAGAATGATGAATATGGATAAGGGGAAGGATATGATATGAAAGATATGGACAAAGCGAATAGGATAAGATATATGATGTTCAAGGAGATCCTTAACTTTTTCAAGATCAAAGGTGGAAATGTAAGGAATGATAAGATGGACAAAACTTGCCCCCCCAAGTGTACAGTGCAAGAGGAATATGGAAAATAGGATATGGATGATAGGGAGATGGAAGAAGGACTTAAGCATCAAGTTTCACGACCAAATATCCCTTTCATAAACCATGGTAAATGGGAATTAGACTCATAAATGCTGGCCTATTAAAGGTACGATGAAAGAACTAAGAACTTAATCCAAAGGTTTGGATTAAAGGAGAATAATGGGGGATGAATGTTGGGTAATGGATAGGAGGTGGGAAGACTTGCTAATGGATAGATGGGAAGGATTGCAAGGTCAACATTGGCACACACCTTGAAGGATGGTGGAGTGATGGAGGAAAAATGGATTTGGAAGGTGATAGGTTTTTAGATGACAAATTGGAGGAAGCTTTTGGATTAGCAAATTTGGATGTCAATTTAGATTTTATTGCTTCTATGAGACTTTTTGGAATCCACATGACTTTTGAATTTTATTTTTCTTTTGTGGGCCTTTGTGGCCTTTGATATTTTTCTTTTTTATTTATGGGCCTTTGTGGCCTTGAAATTTTTCTTTTTGCTTTGATGGGCCTTTTTGGCCTTTTGAAATTTCTTTTGATTTATGGACCTTTGTGGTCTTTGAAAATTTCCTTTTTGCTTTGATGGGCCTTTGTGGCCTTTTTATGATTTTGGATCAAATTTTCTTTTATTTTTGCATGCCTCTTCGAGGAGACATGTTGATCCTTTGACACATGTGGATTTTGATATGGAATCTTTTGACATTTGGCACCCAAATTGCTTCCAAGAGCAATGGGAGGGGTGGATTGAGATGAATGGTATGGAGGTATTATGGATGAGTGAGTGTAGGTAGAATTTTGAAAGGGAATCAAGGATGTGTGCCTTTGTTGTTCTTGAGGAATAGGATATGGACTAGGATAGATGGAAGGTTTGATGGATTAGGATGAGGACCTAAGATAGATGGAAGATTAGGATGAGGGTTAGATGGAGGTTTGGACTAGGACACTTAGGTGTATAACCAAGGCCATGGTAATATGGGTTTTCTTGAGAAAAAATGGGTTCTAGGATACCTTGTTCATGAAGGCCTAATCCTTTGCCTTTGTAGTTCATACTTTGACACATTTGTTTACCAATGGGATATGTATTGTTTGTGAAACAAGATGCAAGTCCATTTTGGGGAGGATATGATATGGATGAAAGGATAGGTGTTGGAAGTAAACCGGAGCAGATAAAGGTGGAGGATCCCAATTTGTAGGTGTGGGGTTCATGGATGGCTAGTATAGGTGTGATAGGATCTTGATATGGGGGTGATGGAGGTTTTGATCTTGACTTGGAAAAGGATCACGAGGTGTAGAAGATGGAGCAGCTTGCTCTTTATTAGGTATAGAATCATCATGAAGTGATATGAAAGGCATATCTTGATCTTGAGAAGGATGAACATACTCATGAAATGAAGGGATATCCTCAGATGGAAGCATATCTTGATCTTGATGAGGAAGGGAATCATGAGATTTTGTAGAAAGAATATCTTGATCATCGGGTGATAGGACATCATTAGATAGGATGGAAGAATTATCATGCTCTTGGGATGCAATGGAATCATGAGATGGTATGAATTCATTAGATGTGGTGGAAGAAGAACTTGTAAAGATACTTTTCTCCTGAGATGGAAAGGAATCATCATGGATGAAAAGTGAAAGGAGGGGATCATCATAGAATTCTTGAGAGATTCGGTCTTGGTCAAATATTGGAAGAACTTGTGGAATTTTGGTATCATTGGATGAAGTGGAAAGAATGTTTTGATCTTGAGGTGTAGAGGAGTCTATGATAGCATGGTTTGGACTGAGAGATTGACATGAATCATTGGATATAGAAGATATGATAGAAGAAGGTGGTTGCATGGAATCATTAACTTGGGTGAAAGAATCCTGATATTTTTGACTTATGGGAGATGAAGATAGATGTATGACATGGTAAGATTGTTCAATATCATTTGTGTTTGAGGATTGAGATTTGGGCTTCTCATTTAACTTTTTTAAAAATTCAAAGAAATTGAACTTGGATGATGAAGTTTTTGGTGAAGAAGGTGTCAAGTTTTTATTTTTGTCAGATGGATAAGAATAGATTTCTAAAAACAAATATATTTTTGTGGTTGTTTCCCTTTGCATATCTCAGATTTGTTGTTGAAGGTTTTTCATTTGATGAGCTAAAGCATTCAATTGATCCTCATCTATTTCAGTTTGGAGGAATATGTGAAAAGAATTTCCTTCAGCCTCAACCACGATGGTTTTATGTTTAGGAAATTCAAGATGTTAGATATTGGTTTAGATTGGAGAATTCCACTTGTAGAGGTCAGTTTTAACAAGTTTAGACTCTGTGGTACCTGAGGAATGATTCTAGGCTGAGAAAGATTCTAAATTCTGGTTCAAACTGTGAAATAGGGGATAAATTTAACTGTCAGGTTTTGCATTAATGGATGCACTAAAACAAATCCTAGATGCGCTAAAAGATTGCATAGATGCAATGGAAGATAGCCTAGATGTGCTATAGAATGGATTGAATGTGTCACAGAAAGGCTTGAATGCACTACAGTAATGGGTGAATGCGCTAAAAAATGCAATGGATGTGTTGGAAGATATAGTGGATGTGTTATAATAGCATATGGATGTGCTAGAGAATGGTGTAAATGCGTCAGAACAAGCAGTGGATGCGTTGAATTGGGAAAATGTCACAATTTCTTGCAAGTTTGTTTGATTTTTCTAATTTTCTAGTTAGAGAATTGGTTGTTTCAAAGGATGTTTTCTGAATCAAGTTTTTCACTACCTGTGTGTGATGTTTTGTTTGAAATTTGTTCAAAAACGCATTGGTAAAACACATCAAACATGTACAATCCTAAGGCTGTGTAGGACAATATTTACTAGATTCCCACTTGGATTTTACTCCAGTTGCGCCTACTTTTAGCGGATGATTAGAAGCTTCACCCCACTGGCTCCCCTCCACGACACTCACTTCTATGGGGTAGCCATACATTAGTACCCATGAATCTCCCATGGCCTACTTCTCATCTCTACTAAAAGCTACAAAAATGTGGGACGACTTCAAAGGTTAGACCTTATGCGCCAGTAAATAGAATAAAGATTTTGGCTTGCTATAACAAAGGGTTCTAGTATATGCATTTTCTTCATGAGGGATCATCCATTCAGCAAGAGACCATTGTTTCCCTTCTTGTCAGAACAATCCTCATGATACTTGAACTTTCCTCAAGTACCCACATTTATATCTCGGTTGGAAGTCGCTTGGATTTAGCATGTTATCAATTGGATCATTCCCACAAGGCAGGCCCTCTATGGATAAAACAAAATAAAAATGAATGGGTTTGTCTTTTTGGTCACCCAATTAAGGGGAGAGCATATGCCTATCATTCATCAAGCATAGAAAACATGGTATTCTTTACCCTTCTAATTAAGCTAGATGCCTATCTTAATCAAAAGAAAGCATTAAACAACTCTAGCGCCTGCATAAATCATCAGTAGTTTGATAAGATTGTCTTTGACCAGTGTATAAAAGTACCTGCAAGCAGAAAACACTAATTAGTTCTCAATTTTTTTTTAAGATTTTGCAAATTTAAACAGATGCACAAAACAGTCATCCAATGCACTAAAACAACTACTCTATGTGCTAAAAGAACTCATGTATGCGCTAAAAGAACTGATGAATGAGCTAAAAGAAGTAATGAATGTGCTAAAGTTTTGACTGAAAGCACTGAAAGACTCCCTGAATGTGCTAAAACAATTGACATATGCGTTGGAAGAAATATTGGATGTGCCGTAACAGACCTCGTATGCATTGAAATATTGGTCATATGCACTATAACAGAGATCGTATGCACTGAAAGATTTTCCAGATGAGCTAAAAGAACTCACAGTCACACTAAAACATCACGTCTAGCTTGTTTACAAAAACTTTTCTAGAAAATTGTTTAAAATGGGGTTGAGCCCCACGTTGGGTGTCATTTTATGTGTGTGTGAAATTTGGGAGAGTTAGCAAATCAATACTAAAGCACACAAACACCAATGAGACGTATTATATTAAATATTTGAATCAAATAACTACTCTAAATTGTAGTTAAACAAATCTTCAAAAACGTTCCATTGTTCTCTATTCTCAAGGATTTATTAAACCATATTGGCTCTCAGATTTTGTGTATGCGCTATAGTTGTTAAAATGACAACTTGAGAAACGAGATGTTCTAAATGCAAGAAATCTAAATTCCTACGTGAAACCATGTGATGAAGCCATAATACTATGATAATGGAGAACTTGACAAATGAATAATGATGCTAGATTATGTGATACAAATGTTTGATGAATGATGATTGCATATGCTCAAATGAAATGATGAATAAAATAAAATATAAAGCAAGATATGAAATAAAATGCAACTCAAATGCTACAAAACAAATTCTGATAACATGCTACAATGCAAACTAAAATGACTAAGCTTATGCTCCAAACTATTTGGCAACGATATAGAGCAGGGATGAACATCGACATAGATTCAAACTTGACAAAGACAAAGGATGGATGAAAATAAATAAATAAGCCATGTGTTTGAAAGTTTGTTGAAGATAATTCTAATTTAAAAATTAGAATTATTTAATTTCATGTGAGGTAGCAAGAAAAGTTGTAGACATGTGCTTGAATTCCAAATTTGGGATTAGTGAAAATTAATTAAATAAAACAAACTATAGAAATTTGTTTATTTAAATAAATTAGAGGAATGTGATTTTAGATTTGGATAATTAGAAGATATGAACTATATAAATAAATTGAGAATTTATTAATAAGCAGATGAAATATTAATTAAATAACTAGTATTTAATTAATTAAGTGTCTTGACTGATTTTAGGTGTATACAATAAGACATCACATATTGCATTATCCATACATAAACATGTCATCCAGTAGAATCAAAACATTACGCATCCATATAGAACATCATCATCATAATCATCATATAACTATCATACCTAACATAAAATTTCATGGCATATAAGCATAAATAGCCATCATAACTACATACATCACGTGACATGTAAGATGCATCATTATAATCATCATCATAAATGCATATATCATAGACATAAACCAACACATAAGGCATCATCACATGACATATATCATATAGGCCGCATCAAAACTGCGTCATATATATATAGTCTCAAAAATCATCTCACATGATAGAGTCATGGGATATCCCAAAAATAGAGCTCGCAGGCTCGATGATCAAAATCTAAATGTCATAACATGAATGTCTGAAACATAACAATGTCTATGTTGTACTCTCCTCATCCCCTTGAGGAGAAGATCACGGTGACCAATGCTCGGTAAGAGGAACTGATGGCATCATGGACACAACTGGTTGGGTCTATGTGGCAGATGGATCTATAACCAAAGGCTGACTATGCTCTAGCCTATGACCTGAACCAGATGACCCATGGCTATGGCTAGACCTGTGCCCCAAAGAATTCTTGTGTCTATGGTGGGATCTATGACTTGGTGGGATCTGTGACTTGATGTATGACCTAAAAAGGTAGAGCCACCCACACTGCTCTGACTATGGTTGTGTGTACAGCTGCTACTCCCTGATCCAGTCCTTGACCTGCTCCATGACCTCGACAACCCAGGGTCCCTCTGATCCACTAGCACTACTCTCTCATATAACATCCTATACTAACCTCTACTAGCACTAACCCTGGCTAACTCCCTCGCCACATCACCAACTATTCTAGCACATAACTCTGCAAACTCAGCGCACCAGCTCTCTGTCTCCTGTTGTTGGATCTTAGCCTAATCCCTCTCGACTTGTGTAACCTCCAGCTCTGCTTGTAGGTATCTAATCTTGGTGGTGACCTCATCCAATCTCCTTTGCATGTCAGCCATTCTTTGGTCTATAGTCGCACCATGAGGCAATGGTGGTCCTCTAGGTATGTCATCATCTCCCTCCACCATCCTCTCCCTCAGCTATCGCTCTACCTCATCCATGGTATCCTCACTGTTAATATCTAGCTCCTCATCCCCAACTCCCTCCTCCCCTTCGTCGACATCCAAGGCCTCCTCTACTACGTGCACCTTGGCCTTCACCTTTGCCTCTTGTCTCATCTCAGCCTCTTGTTATACCTCCTCCTGTCTCACCTCCTCCTACCTGGGCCCCTGATCTCTCTCCTCCTCCTCTGGGACCTCAAGAATGGCATCAAATGGTAGTCTCTCCACACGTTGATGGACCCTCCTACCTTGTCTCCCACCATCTCCCCCTCTCCTCCTCCATCTCTCCCCTATCTCCTCTCCCTCTGTCTCCTTGACCTCCATCTCTCCCCCTCCATCTCTCCCCCTCCATCTCTCCTCTGGTTGTCTGAAGGTCCACATGATGTATCCACAGTGCTCAGTCTCTAGAATCACCATCTTGCGCAACATCTCCTCTCTTAGAGCTCTCAAATCTCCAAAGGAAAAAGTGAAAATGAAATGACTTTTTACCCCTTTTGAACCTATTTATAGGGTAAAAAGTGAGATTTTTTGCAAATTTTATTATTGGAGGCTCTTTTGACCACCTTTGACTAACATGTTGACTGCTTTAAACACCTCAAAATCTGAAACCGCTTGTGCCATTGATCTTCTAGATATCAAATTGACTTGTCAGGACACTTTCCAAATTTTTCTATCTCTGGGCCAAAATTTGAAAATTTTCCCGAGGGGGCATAGATACTTCATACCTTCGTTGGGGCATGTTTCTGATTGAATTTTCTTTGTCATAATGCGATAGGCTACATTATGACAAAGAGGGGAAAAATGTAGACACGTAAAAATGACCTAGGCCTGCAAGCTCTATTTTCACCACATTCCTCCTAGCATAATTAAAATATTTAATTATGTCCTATGGTCCACTTTCAACTATTAATTAAATAATTCTTAATTATTTAATTAATTCATGTCTTTTATTTCCTCCTGATTATTTAAATAAATAAATTTTATTTATTTATTTAAATACGTCATTAATTTCTAATGTGTTCTCATAATTAAATAAATTCTTTAATTTATTTAATTATTGTCCACCTTAGCATTTTCCCAATTTTAAATAAAATTATTTATTTAAAATGGTCCCACTTTCTAATTTTCCCTCTCTTAGTAAATAAGTCAAATTAATTAATTATTGTCACATGACCCCAACTTTTTGAATTAAATTGATTTTTAATTCAAAATAGAAATTTTCCTTCATAAATCAAGTAATTTCTAATATTATTTGATTTTTCAGCTCTCTTTTTCTATGCCATCCTTATCTTCTTGTCACATGCAATCTTGTCCCTTGATTTGATTTTCTAAAATCAAATCAAGTGTTCATTCATTTCAAATTTACCCTAATGTTGCCCTAACCCTAGTTGTGGGTTGTCACATTGAATTTTGACCATTGATGCTAGGGCATTTATCAATCCTCAATCTTGGCCATTCATCCAAAATTGCATTTTCTATAAAATGCCAGTTTTGGTCTCATTTTGACATCTACATCTCATGCACACTTCATCTCTCAAGCTCTTGGCATTTTTGCATCTTGGCATCTTGGCATTCATAGGCTCTTGTAGACATACTTTAGGCTTGCTTCATAGTTGCATACTTGCATTGTGTAGAATTTTAGATTAATTCCTTCAACATTTGCTTAGGGCATTAGCATAGTCATAGGTTGCTCATACAAAATCTGAGGGCAAACTACATATTACAGCAAATAGAGAAGGTGCAATGGAGGTCAATCATGGAGGTTGAAGACACTTGGTAATAACTTTCTTTGTTTTCATGTTATTTCCTCCTTTGTACTTCATTGCTTACTTTGGGTTTTGTTTATTTATGCACTAATCTGCTAACCTGAATATTTCCCTTAGTTACAACAACATTGGGAAGAGATTCTGGGAAAATACAGGAACAAGGCTGTGTCTTGGAAAAACAAGGGGGTTATCTCTAGCTGGGAAAATTTTAATGATAAAATCAGTACTAGTTGTTGCTCCAATTTACATAATGTCATGCTTTCAAATTACACATAATATCGAATCAAAACTTGAAAGATTCATGAAAAAATTTCTTTGGGAAGGGGCTAAAGAGGAAAAAAGAATACCATTGCTACATTGGGATAAGGCATGCCTAGCAAAACAAGAAGGAGGCGCAGGATTGAGAAAAATAAAAGAACAAAACGTGGCCCTAAGAGCAAAGCTATCATGGAAAACGTACAGGCACCTAGAGAAGCCCTGGTGCAGGATCTTCCAGCAAAAATATCTAGATTGTCAAAATCCTCAAAGAATATTGGCCCAAGAAAACACTACAGGAGGCTCAGCTATATGGAAATTTCTTTGGGAAAGTAGATAGATAATTATCAAACACTTGACATGGAAGGTCAACAATGGAAGGTAGGAAAACTTTTGGAGAGATTCCTAGAATGGACACAAGTCGTTGGAAGAACTCCAGATGGAACTAAAGAGCATATTCATGTATTGTGAGAGCTATTTGGAGAAAAAGTAAGAGACTATGTCAGTAATTCCCCCTAGGATTGAAAGCCTAAGGGAATGGATTGAAATTGAAGCTATGCCAATTCTGGACAATACTAAAGCAACACTAAAAGTGGAATTGAATAAAAGAAGAGTTATTATCACATAGGAAGAAGACGAGATTATATGGTGTGGGGCTAAGTCAAGAGAATACACTGTCAAGATTGGCTACCGGATTCAAAAAGCAACAAGAAATAATAATTTATGGGCAAGCAAGCTATGTTGGCACCCAATAGTATTACCAAAAGAAGGGGCATTCCTATGGATGAAACCACATAAAAGCATCTTGACTACTGATAATTTAATGACTATTGGCATCCAAGGCCCAAGTAGATGCACTTTGTGCTATAATGACTGTGAAATAGTGGGCCACCTTTTGTTAGAATGTTCTTATGCCAAGAAATGTTTGGATTGGTTACAAGATGTAATCGGGTGGTCAGGGGCAAGGTAGAATGATTTAAAAGAATGGTTGAGTAGTTGGCCAAAGGGAAGGATAGAAACAATGTGGGTAGATATATGGATCAATGCACCTTCGATGGTAGTGTGGTACATTTGGAAAGAAAGGAACGGGAGAATATTTCAAGAAAAAAGCATGGAGGCTGAAAGACTAACACTAAAAATAGAAGAAAGTTTGTGTGAGCTATTGAATGGCAAGTCCAAAATTAAAACAAATACAAAGTTCACTAAATGGGACAAAGAAATTCAGAAGGAATGGGAGAAAATAAAAAGACCAAAGGGACAAATCAAGAATAAAGCAGAGAAAATAAAAGGAGTACATTGGGAATGCCTTGCTCGGAATAAATTGAAACTAAATTTTGATGGGTCTGCAAAAGAAAATCCACACCCAGCCAGGCTGGATGCATCATTAGGGACAATAGAGGCATATTCTAATGATTAATTTCAAAGAAAAATCAATAATGCTACAAACAATGAGGCAAAAATGGAAGCATTGGCTTTAGGTCTATGGCTATGCAAAGATAAAGGAATCAAATAGATAGATGTGGAAGGGGATTCGTTGTTGTGCATACAAGAAATAAGAAAGAAAGAGACCCCTAATTGGAAATTAAAGAAATAGGTCCAAACAATATGGAACCTACTGGAACAATTAAAAGACTACTCAATAACACGTGTTTATAGAGAGGCCAATGGGTTAGCTAACCTATTGGAAAACCAGGGTGCGAAATAGGACAATGATATCAATATTGGTAATGACTTGAATACCTGGGAGGGTTTGAATGACATTCTAATGAAAGAAAAACTAGAGGATTCAATATAGAGATAAAATTCATAAGCCACGGTTGGAACATTTTCCAAATAACTGAGCCAATTATAACATTACATAAACAAACCCAAGAAAAAGCCATAGCTACAAGAAATATTATAGAGAATCCATGGACTAGGATAGGGTGACATAGATGCATACTCATTTAGAATTGAAAGTCTTAAACCATGTTCACAAATTATCAAGGCAATCACCATATAGGAACCGACTTGTAAAAACCCCTACACTGATAATAGGAAACATAGAGAATTTAAAACTACAACATGTTTGTAGGAAAGCCATCACCGCATATTTATAATGCAAGAAATAATTTAGGATTTTCATTGCGTTAAACTAGCCCAAAATTAATGCTTATTCTTTTATTGGTAGGTCCCCTAGCTAGACTGAAACTATCAATGTCACTATCCATAAAATTTGAATTGGAAAGCATTCACCCTTGTCTAATTATCATGGTAAATTAGTATGACAAGGAATTAACTTAAATTTAGAGAAGTACCTTTTAAATTGCAATCCTTACATTTATGAGAATTCCTTAAACCCATTTTTAAGAGAACAGAGCAGTGTACTACATTGCATAAGGCTTAACAAACTTTAAACATAGCGATTAAAAACAGATAAGCACATGAAATATAAGAACCATATATATAAGTTTTTATATCTTCTTTTAATGTTTGCAAAAGAGAAATATATACGAGGACTGTTCAACCATCAATTTAAATTAACTAGTTACAATTTTTGACACGATGGTTTACCAAAAAACTTAACAGCTACCATTTATCCAACCTATTTCATCTTTAAACTAGTTTTCCTAGCTAACGTATACCAATATTCAAAACTTGGACTCTAGGAAACTGCTATTCCTCTTCAAAATCCATGAACTGAGTAACCCAACAAAAATCTTGGACTAGTGCATAATGGTATAGCCTTTTCAAAATATCATTGCCGACCTTAACGCGAAAATGGTGC
Organism: Sequoia sempervirens; assembly: GCA_007258455.2. Lineage (NCBI taxonomy): Eukaryota > Viridiplantae > Streptophyta > Pinopsida > Cupressales > Cupressaceae > Sequoia > Sequoia sempervirens. The sequence goes on along the minus strand of VDFB02026626.1, from coordinate 29,549 downwards.
ATCCAATAGGCATTGTCAATGAGATCCATGATAAAAGGTAGAAATTCAACATTAGGGTGTCGATGTTAAGCCAAATCCCTAGGGTGAGAAATGCCCTCTCCAAGTCGAGCAACTTCAAGTACCTCATCTAGACCTTCTAGCATCGAAAGTATCTCTGGTCAAGGTGGCCACCATTTCCTTTGAAAGCCTAAGATCTAAAACAGAAGCCACAAAACACGAAGGGATATCAGAATTAACCCTATAGTGCTCTCGAGAAATTATAAACTCCTTACCCATAATTAAATGCAATGCCTTAAAAGTCAAATGGCCACTATCAACTATTACATTCTTGAGATGATGCTATGTAATCACTCCCCTACAAAGAAAGTTGTCTCTTAGAACTATAAAGGGCAATAAGAGTATCCATGGTTCGGAATTCAGGAAGGAGACATATTTTGGCCATTGAACTAACATGATTGAATAATGTGGCTTGGCTTGCAGGTATCTTAAAATGATTATTCAATAAGGCTATGTGTGGGAAGGATAGCGGAGATGATTTTTGAGAGATTGCCATGAGAAAACCAAAGGAAATGAACAAAAATTGGCATGAAGGAAGTCACTTCAGGAATCATAGAGAAGAGTGTGGGTGTTGGCTCGGGAGGAGAGGACACCAATACGTCAGTCAATCATTATGAATCAACACCCGTCAGATCAAAAGCTACATACGAAGAGATCAAAAATTATAAGCATATATGGTGAACACTATTATAGTGTACACAAGAATTAACTTAGTACTTTATGGGCAACACCCCCTTGGTGACAACTCACCTTATTCAAATATATATATATATATATTTTATAAAATATTATTGTTATATATAAATTATATAGGATATCCTACTATGATATATATTATTATTTATTATTTATTATTTATATTTATATATTATGCATATATATTATTATATAATATTATTTATTATTTATGTAAAAAATTAATACATTGGCTGAACAGATATCCATTTTGAAGATTTCTATTTTGGTTCTCAAATTGGTCAAGTAAGTTAGGTTTTTCATTTTTTTGTGTTTTTAAAAAAATATTATTTTATCAAAATTTATTTAAAGTTTTAGTATAAATTAGGCTTATTTATAAATTTTAGTAATTAGTTAAAAAAATTGTTAATTCATAAGTTTTGAATTTGTAATAAGTTGAAATAGTTGAGAAAGTTGGAAACCCAAACCCTCCCCCACCAAACCATCCTTCAATTTAGGACCTAATTGATAGAAATGTTACTAGATTGAAGAACATTCCAGAAATATACCATCGACACCCATGATTTCCTAGAATGACAACCACCTTAGATGGAATTATTGTTCATGTTAAACCCTCACAAGATAACATAATTTATTTGAAGAGTGGTGAGAATCCAAGAGGAAAGAATACTCTAATGACTTGTCATATGATCAAGTTAAATGATTAGACATATCCAAAGCCCAATTAGAACAATATTATGTGAATCCCAAAACTAGATTACCCTTGATGTACATAAGCCCAAAATTTCCATCAAATGGTGCACACATGAGGGCATGACAAGAAATTTTTGGGATCATTAGTGGATGGTTTTTGGTAAACCACCCAACAACAATCTCGATGTCCCTCTATATTTCATTTGTAAACTATATGTAGAGTTTGTTTTAGGAAAGCATGTGAACTATTTTGGCTTTGGAAATTTTCAAGGAGTAGGTAGAGGAATGCCTCAAGATAGACTTGGGGAAATGCAACAAATGCAAGGTCCATACATTCCCCCTAGAATTTTATTCCTTCTCCACCTCCAATAGCACACCTAGACATTGTTGCAAATGTAATAATCTAGAGCCTCAATTACACACTCTTTGAATTGTCATTTTACTACAAAGACTTCTTAATTTTCCCAACCATATGATATTGATTCTCCTACTCGATTGGTTTATGTTGATGGACCCTCCTCTTCTACACTTATTTATGTCCCTCATCATTGCAATAAGTGTAATCATGTGTGTTTAGGTCCTCTTGAAGAGACTAGTGAGCCACCCCTAAACACATTTAAATATGATATTCATGGTATTAAATCTACACGAGATGAGCCAACAAAGTCTAGAACATATGTGAAGGAATCATAGGAAAGAACACATGTAGAGGCATCAGAGGCAAGAACATAAGGAGAGCCATCAAGGGTTAGACAGGAGGAAGGTCAATCTTTTTTACAAGTAAAACTTAAAGTTATTTCATAATGCATTTTATTTAAAATTAATATAATAAATATTAGTACTAATGTATACTTAAGTGGGATAACAATTGATGATAGAGTCTAGGAACTTAGAGAAGTTCATCATGATACTAAATTTTGGCCCTTTTTTTTTTACATATTTAACTTTTTTTACTGTATGCATATCATTTAAATTGTGATTAATTAAATATATTAGTTTATATCTTGATCTTATTTTAATTTTGTAGTGTATTCCAAATGTGAATGAGGTGGAACCTTTGCCAATATGTTATAGTAGAACACCTGGTCATCTTAAGGGATTGTCATTCACAGAATGGGTCTCAAAGAAATCACAAAGAGTTGAGGTAATTGAATTAAATTTCAATTGAATTAATAGTTTAAAGAACTTATAGAATTTATTGTAGTGATTTAGATGTTATCAAAATAAATGTGAGTAATCAATGTAAACTATAAACATATGACAATTAAATAATTAACATAATAAATGGAATAACACCTCCATATAGATTAATCATATTATCATCAAAATTATATAGACAATATTCCCAGTATTGTCGAATTAATGGTTCTCAATACTTATTTGAAGATCATAGAGAGGTTGCTACTTAGCACTCAAAGAAATGGTTATAGGTCTAAGCTTTTCTTGACATAAACACCCTCAGAGGAAAATGATTCTTACATAGACCCAACCTACCTTCACAGCATAAACACAACCCTGGCTAGGACACTCCTAGGTGTATGTGTTGTACCTCAAGTTGGACACACATTGTGTGCCCCTTCTCCAAATGTTTAAATGCCCACCCATGACCCTAACCTTCACTCCTTTGTTCCCTTTTAATTTCTCTTTCCTTTTTCTCTTCTCTCCTTGAATGTTCTCCATCCTAGAATGTTTTGTTCCATGTCTCACATGAATGATTTATATATCCTTTTAAGGGGTGATTTCCAAACCATCACACCCTTTCGCAAAGGTTGAATTTAATAATTATTTAAATAAATAATTATTCTTCCACCTTTTTAAGAGATTTCTTATACATATTCTTTAAATTAATATCTCTTTTAACCAAGGGATCATATTATCCTTTATTTTTCTATCTCCCTTTTAATTCTAAAGGGTTATTTCATAACTTTCTCTTTTGGGAAAAAGTCACATAACATAGCTTCTAGTTGAAAGGATACCCTCCAAGATAATAGTAGAATGTAAGGGACACATCCCACCAAGTAGATATTTGTATAGGACAAAGATATAATGTAAGAAAGTGCGAGAAATTAAGAGGGTGTGTGCAAGACGTAGAGTCCACTTTTTGGCCAAAAAGTGGAGTGTTTTCCCTAATTTTCAGAATTTGTCACATTTGACCTTAAAATTTGAAGAACTTAGAGATGGAATCTTAAAAAAGGTCACTGATCATAAAATGCAATACTCAGAGTCTAGTTTCTAAATATGTAATTTATTTCAATACCCAGATGATACAAATTGATTTTCAATAGACGTTTCTAAAAACCATTGTTTAAAAGTCACTTTTTTTTACCATACCATGTAGTTGTATGCCATCCATATTTTGACCTAAATAATCGTATTTTTCTAAATCCTTTTGAAAAAATATTTGTAACTCACTAAATCATGTTTTCAATATTTTTTTATAATTTTTTATTGAATTTTTTTTTTTGTTAAATTTGTATTGGCCATATTTATTGTTTTAAAAAATCGTCATGTACGTCACACATAAGATGACCTAAACTTATCATTTTTATTTTTTTTCAACTTGAAAAGAATTGTCTAAATTACATTTTCATGCAATTCATTTAACAATTTTTAAAAAATTAATAAAAAGTTATTAAAATACTAAAAAACCCTGATATTTCAAGTTTATGGACCAATTTCACCATAAATTAATTGAAAAATAGAAAAAATAATCCAATTGTAAAAAAAAATACATATTTGGAATCTGCACTGTCTCATTTATAATGGGTTTTAATTTCATCAAAAAATTCTATGAAAAGGTCTTCAGACATATGTTCAATGTCACTATTTTCTTATGACATTGACATGACCTTCAAGTTGCAGGTCAAACTAGGTCCAAAGCTTAGGTTTGGGTCCCCAAGCATTTTCTTGACCTAACTAGAAATTTATTTTTTAAGAAATGGGATCCCGTTTAAATGTAAATTAGGAGATCTTATTACATTTTATTTATTATTCGGACTGTTGAAAAGTATACGGGATCGCATTTCTTTTTTGACCCTTTTTTTATTTTTACTAACAAAATGTTACTGTCAATTCTACAACTTGACATGTACGGCCAACTACAACAATTTCACCTATTTTCTATCAATTTTTATCTTTATAGGTCTTCAACTTGCAATTTGAATTGAATTTTTGAAAGGAGGCATCATTGGAACAGTTTTTTAGTGTAATTGTGTTTGTTTTCTACTCATTTGAAGGAGGAACAAAAGAGGAAGACTTTCACTATTGGCATTCAGTTGTGATTGAGAATTTTGTAATCATGGGTTCACAAGCTCGTAATAAGAGGAAAGATAGGAAGGTATTGACCCTTGAAGAAATTGAAGCAAAGAGAGAGGAGGCAAAAAGACAAAGAGATAGAAGAATGAGGATTCGATCAATGAATAATGTTGAAGCATCCAGTTCCACAACTATTGAAGATAGAAACATTGAGGATACCATGGTTGTAGACGATGCTAATTTGCAAGAGGTTAATTTGGAAAACAATACAATTATACAAACTAGTCCTGGTATGTCTTCAAATCCCCCTTTCAATGCTATGGAGAATGTTTCAATAGGCACAAATCTAGGTACGTCTTCAAATCCACCTTTGAGTGAAATGGAAACTTTATTTGTAGAAGTTTTACAAGATATTGGTGTGCATGTGTCGAAAATGTGTGTAGATTGAGTTATTCTAATGTCAACACAAACCTTAATGAGATGGTTTACATTCAAAGTTTGAAGCAAGTAAAACTAATCTATTTCGTAATACAATCAAACCTTTCAAATATGTATCATTGTTCTCTAATTCTAGGTATTTATTAAACCATTTGGCCCTCAGATTTCTATGAGCACAAAGGTTGTTAAAATGACTACCTAGAAAACGAGATTTGATGCTTAATATGCAAGCTAAGATGATTTCTATGTGCAAATGTGTGGTGGAAGGATTAATGGCATGCAAATGTGTGCTGGAATGATTAGTGGTATGCTCCTAAATGAAACAAGATGATGGAATTGATGATGAATGCAACAATAAATGAAGGATGATGTAGGTGATGGATGAACAAGTGGAGATGAGTGAGATGATATGCAACTACAATGAGCTATCTATGATTATGCATATGCTCAAATGAAAACATAAAACAAACTAACCTAAAATGTAACTATGATGCAATGAGGATGATAAAATGCAACTATGAAGCAAGTAAGTAATCTAAGATGAGAATGCAAAGTAACATATGATATGCAAGCTAAGTATAAGACTCCATGAAAGCTCCAAGCTCCTACAAAAAACCTGCATGGTAACAATCCTTAAAGTGTGGACAGAAAATGGTATTATAACACTATTCCAATTTGTATTTAAAAATAGCATTATAACATTACTCAAAAGGTGGATGATAATGCAAAGGATGAGGGGTGTATTTATAGAGTTTTGCAAGCATTTTGTGAGGTGCCACCTATCAATGGTTCAAATTCAAAGGAGGCAAGATAGATGGTGGAGATGAAAGAAATCATGATGTGGTCCCCTTGACCAAGGGCAACATGCCATGTGTGTGAAGAGAATCCCCTTGACCAATTGTAAGCATGCCAAATGTATGAGATTCCAAGTGTGTGAAACAAAGACCCATGTGCTCCAAATTTGTTGGAAGTGTGGGGGAATAAAGTCATGTGCTTTTTCTTATTGGTGGAAGTGTGTGAGGATAATTCTAATTAATAATTAGGCTTATGTATTTTCATGTTACCTTTATGAGGTGACACATAAAAAAAGTTGTAGAAATGTGCTCTAATTCTTAATCAGGATTAGGCAAGATTAATTAAATAAACACGTTTAGGGTTTTTTTGTTTATTTAATTTAGAAGAATGTGAATTAGGAGAATTAAAAGGAAAGTGAACAATATAAATAAAGACCTTATTTATATGTAGTCGAAGCATTAATCAAATAGGTTGTATTTAATTAATTGAATGCGATGACCATTTTTAGGTGTATACAGTTGGATTTAACGATGTTGACATTGATAATATTCAAAGAGAAGAATATTTTATACAAAAAAAAAATTAAAGAAAAAAACATAGTTGAGCCACAAACCTGTATTGCAAAGAAAAAGAGTGCAAAGAGGGCTATGGCATTGATAGAACAAAAATTGCCATAGAAACTAATATATCCGGATACAAAAAGAAGATAAGATAGTGAGAGCAACCGTACAATAAGAAGGAACCCTAAATCCCATAGATGGGATATTAGCTATTACAAAATATTCCAAAAGAAAGCAAGGAAGAAGCTTCAAACATGAAGATTTTATACAAATTATTGAAAATGAAATTGAAAAAGATAAAAAAAATTGTTGTTGAAAATGAAAATGAAAATCATTTTGTTGTTGAAAATGAAAATGAAAATGAAAACCATTTTGATGAAAATGAAGATGAAAATGAAAATCGTTTTGAAGTTAAAAATGAAAATGAAAATCCGGGATGTGATGTTGAAAATGATTTTTTTTTAAAATAAAAATTGAAAGTGATGTTTTGGATAATCTTCCTTGTAATATTTATTGGAGACAAATAAGAACGCATTCCAATAGATTATACAAAGAATTCTTTTATCATAAAAAACTTTCATTTCATTGTCAACTAATGATGTAATTGATGAGAATGTAGAAAATGAGAAAAGTAATAAAAAGGTTCGGCATTTTTGTTAAACCAAGAAGAAAATATCAATCACTAAAACATGCTATGTCTATTGTTGCTAGTGCCATTGAGTCTATTGGAAAAAATATTCTATCTAAAGATAAGAATGCAACAAGACGAGCTATAACAAATACTATAGTTAATAAAGCAACTTTGAATAAAATAATGGTAAGCAATATTAGTGAAATTCTAAAAATACATCCTAAAACATTGCTAAGAGCGGCAAAGGGAAGAGAAAGTATAGAAAATGATCCAATCAACCAATGTTGGAGTTTTAGTGGTCGACTCCCAAGGTCTGACAAGAAATTGAATGTTGAAATCAAATATTTGATTGAAAATATTGGCATGATAATACTAGGGTATCATCTAATGCTAGAGATGTTTTAAAATTAAGAGTGCCCAAGGTCCAAAGTTCATGATCCTCATACAAAACACCTATTAGATACAACGCAAACTAAATTTTATAGAAAATTTTGTGGTGATTTAGTGTTACCTGGTAATATTAAAATAAGTCAAAGGTATTTTGAAAAATGTAAACCATGGTATGTAAAAATTAATAAGAAACAAATATCTTGTTGTTGTAAAACACATTCAAATTTGTTATTTTTATGATTTTTTTGATATATATGTTGTACTTTACATACTAACATGATTATGCAGGAATGCGGTATTAATATGTCGCCTAAAACAATAAAGTAGTTTATATCAAGTTTGTTTTGTGAAAGATCTAATGGGAAATTATTTTATTTAAGTTCATGTATTTCTGGACAATGCACTAGTTGTGGTAATCTTTCATTCTTAGGAGTTTGTATGCATGAAAGTGTTGATAATGATTTTGGACAACAATTAGTGGATGTTAAAAGATTTAAGAATGTTGAATATTCTTTAAAAGATGGAAAAATTGGAAAGAGTTGTGATTTAATTACAGAAAAAGTTAGTGTACATGCATCCATATCAAAATTTAAGAGTAAGATTGTACCAAAATATGTCAAGCACTCTCAACATGCTCGATGGCTTGATGGACAATTTTGTGCATGTAGAAACACATTTCCATTTGGTATTATACTATCAGTGGTTGATTTTGTGGAAAACTATACTCTATCTCAACAAGAGGAAATTCGATCACAATATTACAATTCAACACAAGTGGCTATGTTTGTTCATATTGTTTATAGACATGCAGATGATAGCACAAAGGATGATAGAAAATTTTTGAGCGAGTATCATTTCTATTTGAGTGACAATTGGTTACACTCATCAGAGTTTGTTCAATACTATTTCAATATATTTTATACAAATTTAAGAGAAAGAGGAATCCAGATGACAAAACATCTCATATGGTTAGATAATTGTATGGGACAATTCAAGAATGCTCAAATGTTTTATTGGTTAAGTAGAGTTTACAAGTAACATAATGTACAACATATGTAGAGTTTTTTGAAGTTGGACATGGTAAAGGAGAATATGATGGAGTTGGTGCATGTGTTAAAAGAATTCTTGCTAGAGAACAATTGAAATTTGAGGAAGCAGTAAAATTTAAAGATGCACGTGGAATTGTGGATTGGTGCAATACAAGATTATCTACACCTGGTTCAAGCGAGTACTCTACAATTTGTTGATTCTTTTGGTTGTTTGAAGAAGAGAACATTCTACCTAGACTTGATTGTGATACAATCAATGGATCTACTAAATGGCATTCATTTAAGAGTTCAAATGCAAGCACATAGACTATTTGGACAAGGGAGCTTGCATGTTTTTGTCAATTTTATATTTCAGGAAATTGGAAAGCATGTGAAAATACAAAATGGGTTGAAGAGTGGAAGAAAATATTGTTGACACTTGCACAAGCACATGATCAATATGAAACAACAATTTAAGATAGTTGTAACGCCCTACCACGAAACCCCAAAGGATAACACAACTAACTAACATTTATGACACTTTTTTTTAAGTGAATAAACATATAGATCATACTAACAGTAACATAGAATGTAATCCACATGTACATTTGCACTGACTATGTCCTTTGGGGTATCATGATTACATTACGAACATAACGATTAACCAACCTAAACATACATCATAAAAAAAACTAATAACAAGAGTTCATTTACATCTTTTGCATTAAAAGAATTAGATATACATATTTCCACAGATACAACACCATTCAAGAGCATAAAATACGAACCAATGAATACATATACAACTTCCCATACATGGGGTAGATCATTACACTATTTATAAGTTTACATCAAAGCTTCCCTTATAACAACGGGAAGGATACATCACATACATGATAAGATACAACTAAAATGATTGCATTGCATAACATCAACACTAACTCAAGTTTGGTACAAGATTTGGAATCTCTACATCAAGTACCACATCCATGCTCACGAACATCAACTAGGAACCCAATGGAGTGCATGGCACGTTCCACCCAACCATGTGGAAGCCTAAGGTCCACCCCCCATGCTAGGAGGTAACTATAAGGTCCCACGACCAAAGCATGCAAGAAGACAATAGCACAACACAAAAGGGCTAACATGACTCCAACATACAAAAACCACAAATAACTCATAGCAATGACACCACTTCTAGAGGTACACAACAACAAAGTGAACAGAAGACAAGGGTATGCTAGATTTCCATAAGGAGGAGTGTCATCACATAGCTTGCTATGGGTTACCTTGGTGAATCTTCCTAGGTTACCAGACCCCCATCCTGGGTTACCCTAGTAGCCTCTACCAATCACTGGACCCCCATACAAACTCATGCGGGATAAACATACCTTCCAAGAGGACAAGGCAATTGATTTTGTCATTCCATGACTTCCCACTCATCTCAAGCCTAAACAAGCACTTGAGCCATGAGTGAGGCATTATCTTGATTAATGTGAACTACCCAACCCCCTAATTTATTTTAGGTTATCACTAATTAAAGAAACTCTCAATGAGTTACCCTAGCATCACTTTGTGCATCGTACCCCCATAGAGAGCCACTCCCACTACTAACAACTAGAAGACCCAAAAATATCCAACTGGGTAAAGCCATTTGCACAAAATCACAAAACACATGCACATACACATAAAGTGAGGCTTGAACCCTCTTGCTCACAAATCTCAACCATAATGATGACTAAGCAGTGCATGGCTTAAACCTTTAATAACACAATTCAAGTATAAAATTAACCACTTCAAAAAGACTTAATCATGAGACCAAAACTCGAGCTAATTCCCCATGCCTCTAGAAGTATCTCAATAACCATTTAGCACAACAAGCTCCCTCCATAAAACAATAACCAAAAATCAACTCAATATCAACCAAACACAGTAATCAATAATAAAAATCAACAAACAATACATCCATGGAAAACATTATTTTCACATCATCCATAACTCAGTACTAACTGCATGTAATATGCCATTCACACAATAGTTCACATATAAATTCAACTATTAAGTAATTGTAAAGGAGTCAACATTATATTTAAAATCCCAATTTCCCTCTATATGATTTCTTCATTTACTAATCTACTTAATCAATTGATTATAACTATAGAAATAATCTTTTCCAACATCCATATTACATATATGTGTACACTTACATACCAATCCATGTTTTCAAGCGAATATATATATATATATATATATATATATATATATATATATATATATATATATATTACACAATACAATATTAAAGGCAAATTAAAATATAAATTCAATAATAGATATATACACAAATACTATACAAGTTATACAAATTTGATTCAATAATAAAACAACACATATTTCATAATGTTTTTGACTTAATACAAATCAAAGATAACATTTGTGAGCAATCTTTTATATATATTAAATATTCCAATCTTCTACAGGTTAAAGGAATGCATAAAAGAAGGTCACAAAAGACTATAATGCAGAAATCAAACAATCATTACTAGAATTCCTATAATCTCTACTCCATTTCCTTAATGGGTTGTCTAGAAAGGTTCACGCTATGAGTCCATACTTGAGTGCATTTTTTTTTCTGAACCTGATTATCACAAGGTAGTGGCATTTTGTTCTTTATTCATGTAACGATTATCATCATTAAAGGTTTAACAATTGAGGAATAGACGTTAATAGCATAAAAAGAAAGTCAAGACACTGAACTGATATGACAAACATAAATAATTGATGTCAAAAAGAGCATAATAGTGTACAAGAAGTAAATGGTTATGTGAAGATGAAAGAGTTTTCAATAAGGCGCACAAGTTGAAGGTATTGACTTGGCGAATGAAGGCAGCAGGGTATTTCCAGATTCAAGACTTTTACTTGACGCTGCGGGAGAGAAGAGGAGGAAACATTAATTGGCCACCATGATGAAAAGTTGGCATTTTTATTTGGTTTGTTAAGTATGGATTTAGAACCACCATTAGAATTGTTAAGAACCTTGAGTATGTTCTAATTGTCGCGCTGCATCTAAATTCATCTCCAAGATTGTTACAAGAGAAATTGTTCTGAGAGATGTGAACCATTTCCATCATTTAAAATAGATACACTATTCTTGAGGAGGATATGGGTGATGCTAAATGAGACAATCTAAAAAAGATAGGCACATGTAGTCACACAAGTTTAGTGGATGAAGGGTTGTGTATACTTCATGCATCAGTGACCCTTAATGCATTACATATATAATCGATCATTAGGTGCGCATGGTTGACCTATAGTCACACTGGCTATCTTGAGGGCACCCTATTCCTTATTACTAAAATGTCGTTTAAACTTGCGATGCATGTGGATCACACATGAATAAAGGCTTATTATTTCCAATAACGTTGTTCAAGGATTTAGGCTGAGAGAATAATAGAAGCCAGTAACAATATTCAGATCATATGTAAATATGCAGCGAACCTATATGCATTGAATGCCACTAACAATTTTCATTGAATGAAAGACATGTAAATAAAGTCAAATTTCAGCTGCCACCAAATGCAATGCACCATAAATTGAATTAATTGGAATTCTAAATGAGAAATAGCAATCCAAACCATATACACTAGCTTGGATAAATGAATGTATTACAAAGAGATCCAATGAAGCATGCTTGCCCCAAATCTCACTTCACAAAACAGTGGATATTAATGCAAACTGTAAAATAATCGCACCTCTTAACAACAAGGCGCATTTACTGCAGGGTAGGCACTTATACTAAAGATATGCTATCCTTTTAATATAAGAAAATGATATTTAGAAAGGCAACCGATACAAGCATACGAAAAATGTATAATTGAATACCCAAAAATTGAGTTTCAGCCCTATAAATATACATGCAGCTACCATGCAAAAATCATTATGCAGCCATACAAAAACTACATCATGAACCAGATGATACACTGGAAAAGAAAATGCTATCTACATCAATCAAATACTTGGAAAAACACTATATACTCCATAATCAAATCAGCGTAGAAATGAGTTAAGGTTTCTTTCTAAAGGCGGTTGAAAATGTGAACTTCATACAAAATCAATTCTAACAAGAAGGCCAACGAACTAAGGCTATTGATTAGATAAAGCAAAAATCCCATCGAAGCAACATATCAATTATGCATATTGAACAACCGACATTTTGTATTTTCCAACAAATGTTAACTTGGAACATTCTAGGTGAATTTTGTACACTTACACTTTCATCCATATTCAAGTGTAGAACATACTATGAAATACCATGTATACACATAGCCATCAAAATGGGGCCGAAGCCTACAATATGGAAAATAAAATGCAGGGAAGTGGGGCGCAACTTCAACATCTAGAGGAATCACCATACCAAAGTTGAATGCAACATAATAAAAATAGATTAAGCAGAGTCCAACACATATTGCATGTTGTGAGGGCAGTAATAGGCATGCCAGGGAAGGCTACAATTGGGTAAGCTCATGTTTCCAATGAATTCCAATGAACAACTAATGAAATTTACAGTCCACACAAAAAGAAAGAGAGAGAATTCTAAGGTGCCATGCAAGCATCTAAACCCAGCTTTTAATCAAATATCAAAAGAAAAGCATTGAATTTTACCAAACAACACAACATCTAAAAATTTGTTACAAGAAGCAAAGACAATTTCAAAAAAGAAGAAACCTGGATTCAACGCTACAGAAATGGAAGAACTGTGCCAAGATTATCTATTACATTTGTAACAATCCACCTCCTCAAAACAATTCAATAACGATCCATTTTCTCCATTCCATATTTTCTTCTCAGAATAATAAAAATGCAACTATTCTACATAAAGTTTTCTTAGACAAAGATCATTGTTCTAAAAACTAAAAAAAAACAAAGATGAAAAACCTCCCCCAAAAATGGTCATTATTAAAACCAATAAAGTGATTCGATTTTCGAAAACAAATTTCAAGCAATAATCACTTAATAAGACAAGTTTCTATTTCGTAACCAGTTTGAAGCCATGCATGGACTCAAACCCACTTTTTCTATCTTTTTATTTGCTTTAACTTGTTTGAAAATCTCCTTCAATTTATTTATTTAAAATTATATTATTTTCACATTTGAATAATTAAATTCCAATGATCATAAAATTAACAATTATCATTAAATTTAATTATAATAATACTTTATACAAAATAATTTAATTTAATTAATTAACAATAAACTATATACTACTTATTTTTCACTCTTGATTTATTTAAATATTTATTTTAAATTCCAAATTAATTTAAACAACCTTACAACCAATTTAATTTAATTAAATCAATTAAACAAGGCAACACAATAATAATTTCACCCCAAGATTACAATTAATAAGATATTTAAACTCTCAATAATTTAAACAACATAATTAACAAACAACTACATATTAGAAATCTCACCCAAAAAAACATAATCAAACATCAAGAAAGGGCCAAACACGGAGGGGCACTACAACAATGATCAAGTGTTTGCATCAAATGACTATGACCATGTTTCAGACCTTGTACAAGAAGGTCATTTAATTCAATTTATTTCACTTTATTATTATTTTGTCATTCTTTTATTTATTTATATACATATGAATGGATGTATGCATATTGGTCAAATTATATGAACACATGCAAGTTATTAAATCATTTTTTTTTTTGCAGGACATGTGTATGTTATTGTACCTGAGGGGAATGAAGAGGAAACAAAATATTAGTTGGCTCGTTGTGTGAATATAAGTTAATAGCACCTCGAGAAGATGATGATGGCTATCATTATTCAATAGGTATACTGATCCCTTAAGACATCCCCTTAAGAAAATTTTGATAACAAGTATTTGATCCCCTTAAGAAAATTTTGAGAACTTCTTTGATCCCCTTAAGCAAATTTTGAGAACTTCTTTGATAATGGATATCATGTTATCCAATAGGTTCGGTGGTGGCTATTGGAAGTTGGATATGAAAATACCTAATAAGGAAGAATGGTCTTCCTGCATTCGAAGATTATGAAACACATAAAGAAGATTATACACTACTCACATTTCGTGGTGGCAACAAATATAAAACTAGTGAGGTATCGTGGAAGACATACAAATGAAGATATATGGATAATTTCTATGGAAGAGCATGAGACAATCATAGATGCATTGCAAAAAAGAGATGATGCATATGGTATAATGGAATAATTTAATATAGGTAAATATAGTTTTAATTTTATATTGCCCTTGTAAATACATTAAATACATGTTTTGATATTGCTTTTGTGTTATTAGTTGAAATTGATTTAAATTGTCCTTTTATATCCTTAAGCCATCATCACAAATTCATCACATACTTTGAGACAAAAAGGAGAGTCCATGTAGATTCAACCTAGACAACATGGAATACTTGGCAAAATACAGGTAATTATTAGTTTTAAATAAAAAATATATTTAAATACATGTTTTGATTATGTATTGATATTGCTTGTACATTAATAGTTAAAATTGATTTATTATCTTTTTTTGTATCCTTAAGCCATCATCACATTGATCTCATACTTTGAAACAAAAAGGAGAGGATGCAGATTCAACCTACACACATGTGTGGAATACTTTTAAATGCAAGTACAAGTTGTGTACATATATATAGTTTTATATAAATTAAGATACATGTTTTGATGATTTCATTGATATTGCTTGTATCATTTTGATATTAGGTGGCGTGAAGACCTGCTACATTTCAGGCACAAGTTTTAGATTTTCTTGAGATGGCATAGCCACATTTTGTAAGCATTGTTTTGAGTTGGCATATATGTACATACATAATTACACAATTACACATTTTGTACAGATTTGTATACATGTACATACACAATTAGACTCTACACTTTTATATATCAAAATCAATATTCTATATATTTTGTTTGTTAAATGTGCATGTTTTCCTACTTTGAAACTTTAAATTTGATTGTATAATCATTAAATATCATGTATATTATTGTTAAATTTGGTTGCCTTGGGCAACTTCACCAAATTTTGAGAACTTCTTTGATCCCCTTAAGACATCCTATTATGACATAAATTAAATTATCATTGACACTATTTAAATTGTATAGAATGTGATTGTTATGATGACTCATCCTAAATTCTCGGTTACTTAATTATATCAATTGTGATTAAATATGAGACATGTACTTTGAAGAATTTCATCCCCTTAAGATGTCCTATTAGGACATATCCTAAATATTTATACTTAATTATATCATTTGTTATGATGAGTCACCCTACTTTGAAACTTTAAATTTGATTGTATCATCACTAAATATCATGTATATTATTGTTAAAATTGGTTGCCTTGGGTAACTTTGCAATATGCCAAACGATCACTTGAAGTAAATTTCCTAAATTTTTACTATGCAAGTAAAATAAACTATGTAACAAGCCATTACAACAAAAAAATTTCCTTTCTTTATTGAAAATATATGAACGATGATATACATCTTACAATAAGGATTTCCATTCCATTACAATATTTCACAAAGTACAATATTCCAAGAAAGTACAAAACTACATACATAGCTCATTTGAGCTTCATAGCATAAGATATAGATGGTCCAGGAATCTGCCTTTCAAAACCTTGGTCTTCAATCACCTGTTGAGGAGGAGAAACATCACTCAAGCGCTTTTCTACCAACCTCAAACTCATATGCGGTCCCCCGCACATCTATCAATGATAGATGGCCCTACCCTTCGATGAAGGTATTGGTTGGGTAACCCCATACGACATACCATTATGAGCTTAGTGTTGTGCCCTACATGACTAGGATTTATAACCTATGCTAGGTAGCCCTCATGCATTTAAATGGACACGGTGAACTGATAGTGGAGTCTTAGGTAGTTACATTATCTATAGTGGAGCCTCGGCAATCACACTACTTTGGTAACCTATCTCTTTAACACAACCTAAGGTATCACAACTCAATAAGCAACTAGAAAACATTCCAAGGAGTATTACTAGCCATCTAGCATAATTAATTATCTAGCTATGAGTGTCCCTTAAGCTTGTTTATGTTTGATCATATCTAGTATAATAACAATACCTATGACAAACAGTCTCTTTTACCCATGTCTACTCATGTATAGTATAATACTAATACCTATGACAAACAGTCTCTCCTATCATGGAGTATTACAAACATTTCACAAATAGAGTAAACAATATCCTCTTTTCTTCAAAGCAAACAATACTTTTCCCTATATGAAAATAACTATAAAAGACTAGTTTAAGCAGTCATAAAGTAAATCATTCAATACTAATGCAAATAAGGGGGAAAATATCCTCATGCCTGTGATAAGCTTTCCAACTGACTAGCTATAGTCACAACACTTCCAAATCAACAATTAGCTTGGTATCAATCCTCCAACAAAGAATTAATATCCACTATCTCTCAAGTTGGCAAATACTTCTCTCAAAATAATAATAATCTCACTCTAAACTCAAGTCTCTCACTCACTGTTTTGACAAAATATTCTAGATAGAAATGTATACAAAATGCAGGGACTTTGCACAAGAAATATTGCACAGAAGAATGCATAAACTTGTATATGGAATGTGTCCAAACAAATGAACTTACTTCTCTATTTATACAACAACTTGGAGATCATGCATCCTATAGATTAGCCATGGACTTTGATAGAAAATTGTATGCACAACAACACATCAATAATAGCTAAAAGGTGGCAAATATGAAAGCATATAATCAGCTTAAACAACAATAGATCGACTTAATTAAATGACAACAAATAGAAACCAATTCAAATCTCCATGTGATAGAATTTGATTTGCATCTCAAAACAAACATTTATAGGTTAAAGGATTCAAAGGTGGAACCCAACATTATTATGCATTCTCAAATATGGCATGAATTCCTTCTCTATAGAAATAGTCAATAACAAGTAAATGACACTAAGTTTATATCGACCTAGTCAAAGGATGAGTCGATTCCTATAATAAATTTATTTGACAAAGTCAATGACTGGTTTACTTTCCTTACAGATGTTGGTCGATGCTAACAAAACATGGCACAATAGTTTACTAAAACCATGACTTCCATAAAAGGAGGTGTAGACTTATTCTGTCATTACTCATCGACTTAATTATTACTTTATGCTTGCAGATTAAAACTCTTCTTTTGTTGACAACATGCAACTAAAGAACATAGTCATTACTTTCACAAAGTTGGCCTTGATTTATTTTAACAAATCGGCCTTCAAGTTGTTAAAGATAATTTGACTTCAAGTCATATGCATATATAGCATTATAATCGGTTGATAATCATTGTTTTAGATAGTCGATCTCAAAGCAAGTATCATTTAAATATATATACATAACTTATACATATATATATACGCACACAAAGGAATACATCAAAATAGCAATCACATTGTTATATTAATATATCGGTTGTGTGTATATATATACATGTATGCATATGTATAGGTTAGTATATATCCATATTTATCATATGTCAATAAAGCATGTATATATAATCGATATACAAAGGAATACATCAAAATAGCAATCACATTGTTATATTAATATATTAGTTGTGTGTATATATATATATATATAATGTATGCATATGTATACATATATCGATACATTTGTATGGACATGTCCATTTGTCACCATACATGTATATTGATACATATATACATATGGATATATGTATATATGTTATATATATACACACACACATTCAATTCTCACACCAAATCATACACAATTATTATAGTATTGATAAGAGACTACGAACGATATGTCTATATGTATACATGTGCATGTCATTGGTTCCATCAAATAGTTTTATGCCCATAAGAAACTCCTGCATGAGTGTGTTAGGTACGTCTCCCCATGTACCCTCATGTACGCGTTCCATTGTGTGTATAGTCTATCATCGTCATGCATGTGTGTACGCATAAACATACCTCGTATGTTCCATATATCAATACAAGAATGGTAACAAAGAAATAACTTATAAGCTCAAACCGATAACATCACCCAATAATGTACTCAATAGTAAACTAGACTCTTACTAAAGCAGACATAATAACTAAGGATGACATACCAACTTCCCACTTAATAACCCAACTCAATTATTCTACTGTGGTGTGTGTAAGCTCATATAGGTTATGTTACTGGTTACCCGACCAAGACCTTCTCCTGAGCGATACTCCCCCTCTGCCTGGAGGAATTGAAGATATCCCTACAATCACTAACATATGCACACGATAGTCAGTTGTTCACAAAATATGTAGTATACATAATACATCTCCAAAGTTAGAATATCAACACAATATTCATCCAATCATATAAATGCATTCCTTCATATAATATTAAATGAGATGACATTCATTCATAAAGCAGTGATAACAAAGTGCACACACAATTTATTCATCTATTGAATTCACATTTTACCCTACATAGTAATAGTAAATAGTAATTACACAATTGGGGTGTAATAAACTTCACCAAAATTTGTGAACTTCTTTGATCCGCTTAAGACATCGTATAAGTAACCCTTAAGAAATCATATTAGGACCCCTTAAGACATCCTATTACGACATAAATTAAATTAACATTGACACTATTTAAATTGTATAGAATGTGATTGTTACAATGAGTCATCCTAAATTCTAAGTTAATTATATCAATTGTGATTAAATATGAGACATGTACTTTGAAGTATTTCATCCCCTTAAGACATCTTATTGGGACATATCCTAAATATTTATACTTAATTATATCATTTGTTATGATGAGTCACCCTAAAGTCTAATACTTAATTATATCAATTGTGATCCAACATGAGACATGTACTTTGAATATTTTTATCCCCTTAAGAAGTCCTATTAGGACCCCTTAAGACATCCTATTACGACATGAATTATATTAACATTAACATTATTTTTGTATAACTTTTGTGATTGTTATGATGAGTCATCCTAAATTCTAAGTTACTTGATTATATGATCAATTATGATTAAATATGAGACATGTACTTTGAAGTATTACATTGCCTTAAGCAATTTTTTGAGAATTTCTTTGATCCCCTTAAGCAATTGTAGTGATTAAATATGAGATATGTACTTTGAAGTATTTGATCCCCTTAAGTACATTTTTTAGAACTTCTTTAATAAGTTAATGCCTTGACTATGGATCAATAAATTTGTAACTTGTACAAATATTTAAATGTCCTATTAATTTTAACTTTAATTTCATATTAATGTCCTATTAATGTCTTGACTATGAATCTTTTGTAAAGTACAAATATGTCCTATCAATTTCATACTAAAATTTCACATAAAATGCATAAATGGACGTGTAAATTACTATTTAACAATAATAAACCATAAAATACTGAAATCAATAAAGTCCATGAAACAATATATTAAGTCCATGAGAAACAATATATGTCGTCCATGAAATAATCAAATACAACCCATAAAATCATCTAACTCATATTGTCTCTATAATCAAGAGACCTCTTCACACCACGTGGACTACCCAGATGACCTGAATCACTCTGTACAAGAGAAAGAAAGATGAAATCAGATATAAGACAATTAAAAATGATTTAATGACAATTTAATTTATAATTTATCATAAAATTAAATTATCGTATGAGACTGCTTTGCATGCTCTAGTGCACCTAGATCTATCTCTACATGGTCTAAATCAATCTACACACAAGAGAAAGAAAGTTGAAATTAGATGTAAGTCTATGATTATAAATGATTTAATTCAATTTAATTTATAATTTTTCGTATTTAAATTGTACCGTAAGACCTATTGTTGTGCATCCTCTATTTTAGGACTTGTCTCTACATGCTCAACAATAGGATGTGTCTCATGCTATAAAAGAAAAAGAATTTAATATGTATGAGTATATATATATTCAATTTTAAATTTAATTTAAGTTATTCACAATGTATAATTTGTAATTGAATTTAAATATAATATAAAATTTAAATTACCATATGAGGCTACTCTGCATGTCGTGGTTGAGGTGATGTGACCTCATAGAGGCATAAACTGGCACTAAAAAAGTCCTACAAGGTCAAATTTAAATCACATGTGTACTTGAATTAGGTTTATATATATATATATATATATTCATTCAAGTGTGCACACATTGTGTAGAATTTTTTATAAACAACCTGAAAGTCAAATGTCTCCTGAGTTGTCACCACATCAAATGTGTGTCTGATCCCCATTCTCATTGTTGTATCAACCTACATACGAACATAACGCTTATAATAAATTTACTTGTACATGCACGTTTGATATATAGTGAATTCAAAATACAAAATTGTAAGCATAGTAACTTTAAATAATTTACAATATACATGTACCTGCACTTGATGTGAGACGCCCGACAATGGATGAGTGCTTGACAACTCCCCAAGTAGAACCGACATGGAAGTCAATTGACTCCCCTGAATCAGCATAAGTATTTAAAACATATGTTCATGATTGAATTACAAATTAAAAAGTCAAGTTAAAAAATTATTTCATATTATTTAAAAAATTGAAATCAAAATACCCTTTAAGGGTTGCCGAATTGCACTGATGTTGACATAAAATTTCAAGGAGTAGATGATTCCCCTATGGTCAATGTCATCTACACCAAAAAATTTGATTGTTAAAACATTGCAATTTTTTTGATATATATGTTCATTAAAAACATGTGTGCTTAAAAAATTCTTATAAATTCAACATGTACATGCATATTTATACCTGTGTTGCACTATCTAGAGGGTGGTGCTCTGTAGTAAGAAAATCAATGTATGAATTGATGCAACCAGTTTCTCCACCAAAATCTCCATGTCCACCTAATCAAGTCCATAGCATAGTTGATGGAAATTGGTACATATATGGGGTATCAACACTCGTGGAGTGGTACTAAGACCAACTCCATAAAACGCTCCTCCATCATCGTCGTCTCTAGGCTCCCCAACCATCATCACAAAAGTATGCTCATCAAGGTTACCTGCAAGCATACTCAAAGATCCTAATGCTAATACAACCGCACATTGATGCACAGGTGCAGGAATGACAGGAGCAGGAGGATCTACAAGAGGTTGGGCATGCACGAGGTGTCGAGGATCAACCCATCCCCCTAACCTCTGTCGTGGCATGTCGCCACCAACACCTTGAAATGATTTAAAATCAAAATAATTGGGCTTTTCCCCCAAAACAAACTCTACATATAATTCCCTTAAAAAGTACAAAGGGACCTCCAAATTAGTGTGTGGTGGATGGTAAAATACCATCTACCATTGCTCCCAAAAATGTGCACTTATTTGTGGATGTATGCACCACCTCATCAATATTCTAGGTTTATTTGAAGGAATGGGTAGGTTAGTGTTAGGGTTGACAAAAAAGGTGCAAGATGGGCTTTTATTATTTTCAGGTCCAAAATTTGTTTATAGGAGAGACCATTTGAATAAAATTGTCTCATATCCTCCCACCATCGTTGATGCCTATCTAAGTCCACATCAATGGACCTGATGGCATCAACAACATTTTGCATCGCAGATGCAAAATGCCTCATGTGTGGTGGAATCAATGCTTCATTTTGAATAACATTGATTTGATTCTGAATGGATGCAACATTGTCACTGATATGTGCTCACAAGTGAGCCTCATGATCCTAGAGGTGGTGGAGGTGGGATGTTATGAGGTGGAGGGGGAGGTGGGGGAGGTGGAGGTGGAGGTTGTTGAGGAGGTGGATTAATGATATCATCAATATTGAATTGATCCATGATATACATAAGTGAACTTGCATTAAATTATACAAAATTAACAAGTACAAAATTACAAGAAATAGTTAAATTTTAAATGTACATGCAAATTTGTTTAAATAGGATAAATACATATACATGCACATACATACATTGATTCAACTTGAGCATATACATACAAATTTCAAAATTTAAGATACATGTTTAAAATAAAAAATAGGATGTAAAATGCATGCATACACCATTCAACTTTACCATGTGTACATAGAAATTTCAAAATTTAAGATCTAGAACTATATAATTTTAATACAATTACATACTAAAAAATAAACTTAAAACATTCACAAAAGCTCATTTATGTCTAAGGCAAGTAAATGAAAAAAATAAAAATTATTAATGTGATGTGAAATCTCATTAAAAATTACATTTGTCCAACAGGAGAAATTATGATGGCTTAAGGGGTCCTCATAGGATGACTTAAGGGGTCGTAATATATCTATTTAAGGGATCTATGAATTAAGGTCCTAGGAGAAAATGATGGCTTAAGGGGATAAAATTTGGTGAAGTTTCCCAAGGCAACCAAATTTCATTAAGTTAAAAATATACTATAAATGTACATTTAGGAGACCTAATTAATAACATATGGTCACTTAAAAGGGGTCTGAAGTATCTATTTTTAAAGGGATCTATGGCTTAACTATCCTAGGACTAAATGATGGCTTTAAGATTTAGGGTTTAGGGTTTAAGGTTTAATATCCTTAAACCATTTTCTTAAAAATCCCCTTAAACCAATCAATATAAATGACCTAATTGAATACAAATGAAAAAACAAATAATTGTTAATATGATGTGAAATTTCATTAAAAATTACATTAAATTAGGAGAAATTATGATGGCTTAAAGGGTCATAATAGGATGGCTTAAGGGGATCTATGAATGAAGGTCCTAGGACAAAATAATGGCTTAAGGAGATAAAATTTGGTGAAGTTACCCAAGACAAACAAATTTCATTAAGTTAAATATATATATTATTTTTTTAAATATACATTTAAAGGATGTAATTAATAATATATGATGGATTTTAAGGGGTCCTAAGTATAGTTTTAAGCGCATCTATGGCTTAACTGTCTTAGGAAAAAATGATGGGTTTAGGGTTTAGGGTGTAATCCCCTTAAACCATTTTCTTAAAAATCCCTTTTTAAACCATATTTAAATATATAAAGTAAATTAAATATATAAAGCAAGGAGTTGTTCTATTCAAATATCTGTATAAAAATTAATTATGATAACATATTCAAGCCAAATAAATTCAAGACAAACTAAGTATATCAAAATAATTCTAAGTATCACAAACTAAGTATATCAAAACAATTTAAAAAAAAATCAAAATGTGTGAATGTAATCCATCATAGATATGTAACGTACATTTAAAGGATGTAATTAATAATATATGATGGCTTTTAAGGGGTCCTAAGTATAGTTTAAAGTGGATCTATGGCTTAACTGTCCTAGGACAAAATGATGGCTTTAGGGTTTATGGTTTAATCCCCTTAAACCATTTTCTTAAAAATCCCCTTTTAAACCATATTAAAATATATAAAGTAAGGAGTTTTTCTATTCGAATATCTGTATAAAAAATAATTATGATAACATATTCAAGACAAACTAAGTATATCAAAATAATTCTAAGTCACAAACTAAGTATATCAAAACAATTCTAAAAGAGTTCAAAATGTGTGAATGTAATCCATCATAGATATGTACCTCTAAAAATTAGAATTAAAAAAAAAATCCTTTTAAAAAGTCAATACAATATTAATTAATAGATTATTTAATATTTGTTACTAAAGTTTTGTCTCATCATTATACTCTTATATTCATAAATTCAACACTAAAAATAACCATCCAAGGTCAAATTCTTTATAAAAATTTGATCATTGTCAGTGTGAACTATAAAATTCAATAAAATTCAATAAGATCATTGTCTTAATAAAGTGTCAAGCATCTCTTTGTTGCATCTCTTCATTTCTTCGTGTTTTCCTTTTCAGAATAAGATTGTCTCCTCTCCTCTAGCCATTGTTGATGCTCATCTAAGTCCATATCAATGGACCTAACGACATCAACAACATTTTGCATCCTAGATGCAAAATGCCTCAAAGGTGGTGGAATATATTATTCATTTTGAATAGTGTTGGTTTGATCTTGAATGGATCTAACATTCACATCGATTTGTGCTTGCAAGTGAGCACCATCAGATGAAGGTGGTGGAGGTGGGGGGTTATGAGGTGGAGTGGGTGGAGATGGAGGTGGAGGGGGCAAAGATGGAGGGTGTGGAGGTGAATTATAGATATTGTCAATATTGAATTGATCCATGATCTAGATATAGGTGAACTTGCATTAAATTTTTAATTTCAAAATGTAAGATACATGTTTAAAAATCCCCTTGAACCATTCAATATAAATGACATAATTGAATACAAATGAAAAAATGTGTAAGGATCATTTATGTCTAAGGCATGTTACAAATGAAAAAATAATTAAATGTTAATGTGATGTGAAATCTCATTAAAAATTACATTAAATTACGAGAAATTATGATGGCTTAAGGAGTCCTTGTAGGATGGCTTAAGGGGAACTATGAATTAAGGTCCTAGGACAAAATGACATGGCTTAAGGGAATAAAATTTGGTGAAGTTGCCCAAGGAAACCAAATTTCATTAAAATCCTATGACAAAATGATGGCTTTAGGGTTTAGGGTTTAGGATAATAGGATCGCTTAAGGGGATCTATGAAATAAGGTCCTAGGACAAAATTATGGATTTAGGGTTTAGGGCTTAGGGTAATAGGATGGCTTAAGGGGATCTATGAAGGTCCTAGGACAAAACATTTGATGGCTTAAGGGGATAAAATTTGGTGAAGTTCAAGATAGTTCTTCTAGCTTTAACTAATTTTTTTTACATGAGTGTCAAACTAAATACATGGTAAATCATGAAGCACTATCTTTCTCAACTCTATGTGTTTACTATAAGTTAATATTTTAAAGGGTCTTCAAAAGGTTTCAATGTTCTATAAAATTGTTTTTGGTTGAGCTACTCATGATATAACTACAATGTTAGTTGTATTTTAAAACATAAAAGGCTTCCAAAATGAGTTCCTTCCAAATAATGGACTTGCTAGAACCTGAAAATGTTGAAGCTTGGGTGGACCTTGGAATAATGGACTTGCAAGTTAGTGAAAAAGGTAGTGTTCATGAAGGAATGGAAAAGATGTGTAGAGCCTTTGAATTATATACCCATACTGTGCAATGTCATTGAATCATTTAGCAAACCATTTTTTTCATAGAACACCATTTTCTTGTGGAACAATTGATTGAGATAGCTCTTGTTTCGATTGACCAGCCTCTCATGAAATCTCATTCATATTATAAACTTGCACAATCTTATCATGAGAAGCCTTCATCCTTCCCTTCCATGAGAAGCCTCTCTTGAAATGTTTGAGGCCTTAACACCCCTAACAAGAAGAAGGTGGGAAGGCTCTAGGCTATAGTCTAATCACTAAATATTGAATGTACATATTATTGTTAAATTTGGTTTCCTTGGGAACCTTCACCAAAATTTGAGAACTTCTTTGATCCCCTTAAGACATGCCATATTAGGACCCCTTAAGACATCGGTTTAGGGTTTAGGGTAATATGATGGCTTAAAGGGGTCAATGTTTTTGATTCATCACATATGCAAGAACATTAGTTTATAAATATTTTTGAATTTATGAATAGACTGTCTATTTCCTTAGATAACTTCTATGAGATCAAGGAATTAAGCACACAACTATAAATTAGCCCACTTTTGACAATTTAGGATAGTCTCTATGATCTACCCTTGAATTTATAGAAATGCGTATATTTAGAGAAAATCAAAATGTGTCTTGACAAGTTGTTGGAGCTAGATCTTAAAATTTGTTTATTGAATCCTTGATTTGTATTGGTAATTTATATTTCTTCCCTAATCATCTTCAAAGTCTATGAATAAAAGGAGTGGAAAGATAACCTATGGCTATATTTGGATTGATTTTCTATAGATCAAGGCAATCATCCATAGCAAATTTGAGGATTATTAGCATGAGCTCGTAGAGAAAAATGATTCATTGATCCTAAACTAGTTACATTATTCTTGGGAACAAGGTCAACAAAACCCTTGAGAGGTGAGTCAATGTAGGTGTAGGGTTTACAAGAGTGATACAAGGCACCACTTAAAATTTTAAGAGTATTTGTAATGCAATCACCTATAGAAGGAGAAAGGTAAATTTCTTTATGGGTGAGAAAGTGATTGAATTAACCTCACCATAATCATATGAAGAGGTGCAACACAATTCATTTCAAATAGATTAAATATTTTATTTAGATATTGCAGACACGTAAATTATCCTGATTGATATCATACATTCAATTATTATTCACTAACGTTGATTCTTCCTCAATCACTTCTTTACTAATCATTTAATTGAATAATCTTTATTTAATTAAATTCATTAAATTTCCTCCTTTTAAAATTAGATAATACACTTTATCAAATTAATTCATCATAATTCCTCTATGATTAAATAAATCAACTTTATTTAATTAAATTCTAATGTTTCCTTTTTTATTAAATAAATCAATTTTTTATTTAATCAAATCCTAATGTCCTCTTTGTGATTAAATAAATTAAATTATATCCTAATGTTCTTCATTTAATTGAATAAATCAAATTTATTTAATTAAATTACTAATCTTCCACTATCCTCTCATTTGATTTAAATATATCTATCAAATGCCAAATCAAACTAATCTCATCTAAGTTAATTAATCATTAATTAACTTCTAATACTAATCATCCATTTCTCTAGCTTTTGCAAGTTGCACATGTAAATCAATTTATTTGATTTATTAATTCCTCTATTTCCATTCAAATATGGCATATCCTTGGAATATTCCACCAATTTGAAAACTCCTTCCTAAAGGACTTTTGTCCTCCAACATGGCATTAAAGGCTCTTACATGTCCTCTCCTTGAGCCAACTTGGCATTAACTCCTCTTACAACTCTTCTTCCACAAGCCATCTTTTGAATTTCAAATTCCACCTACATGCATTAAACATGCACATTTTTCAAAATATGCTCCACTCTCCTTCATTAGCATGTTGACAAGTGGCACAATGCCATTGGTTCAAGTTTAATCTCACATTCTTCCTATTCCTTATTCTTCAATCCTTCTCCATTATAAATAAAGGCCTCCTCTATTGATTTGGGATCCACAATCATCCACAATCTTAGGCATTTTGATCCACAACTTCATGCAAGGTTACTATCTACAGATTTGAGCAAGTTCATCCACATTTTCATTCAAGTTTTCATAGATTTCATCATCCATAGCTAGGTTATTGACAATTTTCATCAAGGATCAATCAATCATCATCAAGTTTATCAAGGAATTGGGAAAGGGCTTCTTTCCACATCAAAGAAGCACCAATTCCCCTATGGGATACTGGTTTGAGCATTCGAATGAGATTTCATTAGCTTTTATTTCATATTTTATGTTGTTTTGTTGTTCTTATGCTTGAATGACTTTCATAGGGAATGTTTGGTTTAAACTTGTTTGAGGACTAATATTTGTTTGTTTGTCCATGTTTGAACTGGTCTAAGCTAAGCATTCACAGATATATTAAATATTTATTACACACACTCATGGACATACAAATTATAACTTTTATTTAAAATCTTTTAGTTTCTCTACATTTTTTAATTTATTTTTTACTTTTATATCTATTTAAGATAACACTTGGATGAAATCAATCTAGCCTAAGATAATTCAATCCTCTATATCCCTTCCCCCAAAGGGTTTATTTCTCATTAGTTTTCTTTTAGCTTCAACTCATGAATTTATTTAGAATAATAGACCCTAGTTTCATGGTAGATATGGATTAATTTTAAGTCAATGGAAACCATTCTTAAATTTTTTATTGACTATAGATCACTAATGTCACCATTTGGATTTGGTTTTGAAATGTTACTTGCATATGCCAATAGACAAAATGGTTCAATTGTTGGCTAATAAGGTAGGAGGTTTTTGTCTAATTTCAACTTTTATCTTCAACAAGTTATATTGATTGGTTTGTTTCCAAATTGATTGATTTGATCAAATTTTAGGTGAACCTTGTAAGTCTTTTAAACCTAAATCATAAACCTGAGGTTTAAGGATTACTCTGGTAGAAAACTATATGTATGTTAATATGTTAGAGACTGGTGTAACTTGTTAATATGAAAATGAAATATAATTTCCATAAATTGAAATATTCAAGCATACAAATTTAAAACATATTGACATTGCAAATGATTTTTTTCCATTTTAAAATGTTAAAGCAATCAGATTTCAAACATAAAGTGATGCAAATGATTTTTTTCCATTTTCAAATATTCAAGCAATCAAATTTAAAACATGTAAAGCAATGCTTGAATTACATCCTAAAAATTTCTTGGTTTTCAAATGCAAATTTTTTTGTTTGATTTCAATTTAGGGTTTCAAAAGGTAATTTTTTTGGTTTTGAAAGATAATTTTTTTTGTTTGATTACAATTTAAGGTTGATTTAAATGTTGGATTTCAATTTAAGGTTGATTTTTCTTTTCATTTCAACATGCGAGGGTTTCATTTCATGTTTTCTATTTGATTTCTACAAATCATAATTTATTTTATTGCAGGTAAGTAAAAATACAAAAAACTCAATACAAATTGGAAAAATATAGACAAAAAACCTAAATTTATATATAAAAACCAAAAAAATGTGAAAAATGCAAAAAAATTGAGGTCAAATGCTTACCTGGAGGTTGCTATTTGTTGTGCTTGAACTAGGATCTTGTGTACAAAGTGAAAATGATGTTTGGTTTCATTTAAAAATAAATAAATACCACTACCAAACGAGATGTTTTTTACAAATTGGGATCCCGTTTTGTAAAAAGCGAGATCCAGTTTCTCGAAGGTCGACTTGGGACACCAATACTAAATGGGATCCCAATTTTTAGAAAATGGGATCTGGTTTAGATTTTCGGCTCAGGACCCCAAACCTAAACGAGATCACATTTACTAAACAACGGGATCCCATTTTGTTGAACCCAATTTTGGGATTTTT
>VDFB02026625.1:0-51620 GCA_007258455.2 Sequoia sempervirens | reverse complement strand
AAAGAAATACATCAATTGATCATAATTTAGAAATTTAAATAGCCCAATATGCATGCACATGATGAGGTATTACTTTCGAAGTGAGTCCCATTTTATTAAATCCATAGGTATTTTGAATCTACCGGAGGGATGGATCTTTCTTCATATGAAATATATTTACTTTTGTACCTAGATGACTATATTTTGTGTTGTATCAACACTTATTTATTCATTGAAGTTCCCAAATGTAAGTCTTATTGTTACTAGATTTTTACTTATAGCTCAATTAGGTAGAGCTTTTTGAATTGAATTGAGAGAAAGGTACATTTCTTAATTTTTCCTATATTACATTTAAGTGCATAAATGAAATAATCAAAAGATTACATTTACAAATTACTACATTCATACAAGTGCATGTAATAGAAGAAGGATTCAAATCTTTTCTGAACAAAGAAGTAATCTTTATTGAATGTAAGAATGTACATTATCTCACAGAAGCTGTGAGATTGACTTTTGCTTATTCAATACAAATTGAGAAAAGCATATACATGAATAAGTAACAAAAAGAAAATGTGCATATACTGAGAGTGACCAGTCATTGCCTGAGAATGACTGGTTCAAGGTGCGTCGTCTTGTCTTGTGTTGCTGCTACCTCGAGTTGCTTGTGTTTTTCCTAAGCTTCATATTGCTCCTTCCTGCACCTATCAATAGAAATGGTGCTAGAGCAATGCTCTAAGCAATGAAAGAATCACAAACATCATATGAAAATTCACCTATGCATGTATAGACTGATCTCAATGTGTATTAAATAGAGATGTATATTTTAGGTGTCTAGGAAAACCATCTTATCAACATACACACCTAAAACATGCATCTTGTTTTCTAACTTGTTTGCTTCATGTGCAGATACAAGAAAAGTGATGTTGATTTTTTTTATCAAGTTATAGCATGTGGGTTAAAACGTGGCTCCCACAAGGGTTGAGCTCGACATGCTGAGTTATCAAATAATGAGCTCATTTGAGCTTATTTAAGAGGGAAATGCAATCTTAAAGGGAATCATATCAATATGATTATGCAATATTGATGAAGATGCATACATAAAATGTTTCATTTACATCATGTTTCACATCATTTATTTCTATCATGTTTAACATCATCCTTGCTGTAAACAATCATCACGAAGAAGTATATCCATAGTGGAATAGCATAGGAAAACAATGAAGAAGTTCATTTTATAGGAACTTAAGCTTTCAACATAAATGAATATAAGGGATAGAGAGGGTTCATCTCTTTATGTTTTGCTTGAAAAATCATACATCAATACGAAGTGTCATAAATAATAAAATGAAGAATCATGCTCATTTATATGCCAGTCTGCTGCTACACATAAAGAAGCTTCAATAGGAATTGTCAAGATGAAAATCCCAGTTATTCAAGTGCAATATGGAAAGACATCCATACAGGTCAAAGATATCAAAGAAACTCTATAAATATAAAGGGCTCAATGACTAAAAGTGAGAGAACAACCTCAACATATTTATGACACTCAAATAAGTGAGAACACTCATAACATTATAACTGTGATCAAGACCTAAGATAGGGTTTTAGTGTTGTAGCAATGATTAAGGGCAGTGAATTCAATAAAGAAGACAATCACCATGACAGTGTCAAAGGGTAGTCAACGGGGGAGCAATAGTTATGGAGTGAAATGACACTACTTATTTTTCTATTCGCAAGAAGACTTTAAATATGATCTGAACATTTCTTCATAGGACAGTCCTTACCAAAGAAAGAACTAGTTAATGACTGTGTAGGGTAGTTCTTTATGAGATACAATATAGTCATATGAATAAGTGACAATGGTGTTAAGGAATGGAAAGGATAGAATGCAATGATAGTACTATCAAGATAGTGGTAACCTCTATAAAAAAGAGCAGTGAAGTCACAGGTTTGTTTTGAAATAAATGCATATAATAGAGACATTGATGATTGTGCAAAACAAAAAGTGACATTCCACTATATTTTGAGTCTAAATAAATTAAAGAGCAAAATGCAGTTTCTTGTAGTGAGGAGTCAGCTGGAAATGTTTGAAGAATGTGCATGAGAAGTTGATGGCATGGGTTTTTTGCTATCCCAGAATGCTAAAATGAAAATATGCTTGGAGATAGGGTTTTCCTTCATCCTCTCAGGAAAATGAAATACAAAGCAAAAATCCCTCATTCTATAGAAAAGATTTCCAGGTGGCCATAATAGAAGACCCAAAAAGAGAGATGTTTCTGTGAAATTTCTACAGAAAAGCAACAGGTGGTAGGCCACGAAACTCATGCAAAATTAAAATAATTTTTTCTAATATCCTTCCTGCTTATGGAAAATTTGGCTACATAAAATAGAAAAAAACCATGATTTTGTGCTAGGTTTTGAGAATAAATTTAGAAGGGTTTGGCCTTTCTAAAATCCATAACCTATTGAATCTGTTAATTATGAACATGAAACCCAAAATGGAAATACAAAGGCCACAACCCAGAAAGATATAGGAAATACTCAAGTTACTAGAGAAATATTCATTCTGTTGCATAAACAGAGCTCAAAATGAATTTTTATGTCATGAAGGTTTCAAAAGATGTAGAGATTTTATGTGTTAGTGCTTACCCAAATTCAGTTTCAAGCCATCACAGAGTGAAATCATCAAATGAAATACGTCCCATGGTGTCAGGTATCCATTCTCCATGGCAGTCAAGAGACAAGAAATCAACAAGAGGAAGAAAACACATAGAAAATATCAGAGAATGCATAGAAAGCGTGGCTTGAGAGCTCTCAAAAGCTTTCAAATGGAGGAAATTTTTTCTAGATTTGAACAAAATCAAACTTACCCCTATCAAATCTTTAGAATTTGCAAAAGAATGGTGTGAAAATACAGAAGAAATCACTAGCTAAGAAACCATCCTATCCGAAGGTTCATTCTCATTTTGGGTAACCCACAACCCAAGAATGCTCCCATGTTTCTCTAGCTAACTGAGTTTCACAACTCAATTTGGGTGCAAGTTTAAGAGATAATAGTTTTGGCATGCCCAGTGGGACATGTTCATCAATGTATTTTGGTGGTTTGATATGCATCCAATAGTTTTTCAGGCCTTTTTAGAGGTTATTGAAGCATATCTGGCAACTCCGTGAAGTGAAAGAGCAGTAAATCCAGTGCTGTTACAGCCTATGAGAAAAATCTAGATAAGGAGTTCCAAATATTTTTAGTTTTTGCAGCTGTCACCACCCAGAAGACAAGGAAAGACAACAAAGATAACCCCTCCATTGAAAAGAGTTTAGTTGACCACCTGGTGTAAGACTTGAATATTTTTTCTCACCACCAAAGAGGAGAGGTAAACCATCGAGAAGACAAAGTGATACTTGTTTTGCTTCACCAAGTTTTAGAACAACAAAATCACCTTCAATCAGCCCAAAGAAAGTTACATTTACTATTTCTACAGGTTCAACTATACCTGTATTTTCTTTTTTTTGTTGCTTCAACAAGTTCTATACTTGTTGTTCAAGTACATACTAATCCATCTCAACCAATTCTAATGGCTAGAAACCAACCCTTTGTGCCATTTAATAGAGGCAGTCCATTAAATTTGGCCCAGCATAATGATATACCAGTGGCTGACCTAAAAAATTTACCAATTCACTATGGGGATTAGACTACCCCTATTGAGCAGATCAGGGATGTAGCCTCATTGTGTGGTGTTCATCACATAACTCAGGAGGATTTAGTGGATAGGCTACTTGTTGCATTGTTTAAAAGCAAGGCTTTGCAGTGGTTTAGAGGTCTAGCAGTTGACACCAATGCAACTTGGTATGAGTTAGGAGATAAGCTACATAAGCAGTTCCAAGACAAGTCTGATCATCTATCTCTAGTAGAAAAACTAACAACCATTAAAAGGGCTCCTCAGGAGCAAATGACAAACTTCAATTTTTGGTTTCAGGGACTTTGGGATAGAATCCCTACTATAATGAGGCCTTCTCTTGAATATGCCTTATACTATCTAAGAGCTCTCAATAGAGATATATCAGTTATGATACAGTCAATGGGAGGAGTATCATTACCTAATGCTTATGAGATAGAAATTAGGGTAGAAAACAATTTGATACAAGCTGGAAAGATTGCTCCCAAGCCACCAATGCCCATTTTTCTAGATATTCAGCCTAATATGCCTTTACAAATACCTACTTTTGCACCTTTTCCAGCTGTACCAACATTACCAGCTGTTGTTAGTCAAGAGGCTATTGTTCCAAGCTCATCTCAAGAGCTACAAGAGATCAAATGTCTACTTTAGACTTTTAGTAACAAGTTAGTGAGCATAGAGAAGCAACAATCTCAAAATAGACAACCTTTTTAGTAGAATCAAGACCAACAACAACAATATCAAGGCAATAGACAACCATACCAAGGTAATTATCAAGGTCCAAGATAGAGTGTGAACACAAGGCCTTTACAGGCATATAACCTAGCTCTAGTTAATGCTGTTAAGGAGCTCGTCCTTGTTTAGAAGAATCTCATAGTAGATTATGAGTGGTGCTATCCTTGCAACCAACCTCATAATCAAAACACATGTTCTAATGGAGTCATTAATCAAGCATTAATGGTGTAGAGTGCTTCAAGTTCACAACCTAACCTAACTAATGATGGAGCTCCACAACAGCAGGAGCAACCTCCAAGTGATGCTACTTTGTTAAATTGGTAGGGAGAAGACTTTTGTGGAGTTAACAGAGATGATTCCCCTATTGCAGCAAACACAAGAGCAAAGAAAAGAGCTTTTGAGCTTGAGAAAACAACTGATAAAGGAAAAGCAACAGCTGTAGAACCATCTACATCACAATTTCTCACATTTTGTAGAGGAATCCACAAGGAGCTGCCAAGGAGTAGCCACACTTGCAAGCAGATCATGCTGGTGTAAAGGTCCATCAAAAGGTAAATCCAGTTGTGCCTTTGAATATCATTGATAATATGAAAAAGATGAATGTAACAATGTCTATGTGGGATTCATTAGCTATCCCAGGTCAAAATGACTTGTTACAGTTAGCTTTATCTGATTTAAAATGTCTAATGCACAACCAATAGGTCAGGTTAGAGCTATTTTCAAAAACAATCCTCAGGACAACAAACAACCTAGCAAAGAAATGGGTAAGGATATCAAACCACCTCCATTTTATGTATCTGTGATTATAGGTGATAAATTAGTCCATAATTGTATGGTGGATAGTGGAGCTAGTAGCTCTGTGATGCCAAAGCAGATTGTAGATAGGCTAGGACTAAAGTATCAACCTTTAGAGAAAGGAGTAGTTTAGTTAGATGGAACCTCAGTTAATACCTTAGATGTCATCAAGGGTCTGAGCCTTACACTTCATGCTTGCCCAAATTTTTCAGTTCCCTAGGACATATGTGTCACAGATCTACCACCTTTCTTTGCCTTGTGTCTTTCAAGAGATTTTACAACCAAGATAGGAGGTTATGTATCTGTTGACTAGTAACATATGTTATTTAGAACGAGATATGGAACTAAGGTTACCATAAAGTCTGAAAAGTTAGCCAAGGATCATATAGAGCCTTATATTCCAAGTGTGATTAATGCTATTCCAAGTGCTACAGATACAAATTGTGCTATTTTTAGTGACAGTGAGCTTGTTGTTGCTCAAGAGTTGCAAACTAAATTTGTACCTGATGTGTTTTTACACGAATGGGCAACATAGAATGTGGTGGATAATCCTGATGATCATATACAAGATGCTGGTATGGGTGTTTATGTACTACATGAACTTGATGCAGAAATACCAAACATTGAAAATAGTACAGATCAGTTGCTAAAGTAGCAAGATGAGCTTTGGGAGATGTATTTTGATGGTTCCAGAAGTAAAAATGGAGCTGGTGGCCCAGGTGAAATTCTTGTGTCCCTACAAGGTGATCATAAGTATTTTTTAGCCTTCTATTTTGCTTTTTCATGCTCCAATAATACTGTTGAGTATGAGGGTCTTATTCAAGGTCTTGAATGGGCAAGGAAGAGAAGAATAAATTGTCTAAAGGTTTATGGAGATAGTGAGCTGATCGTTAATCAGGTAAGAGGCCTGAGTGTTGCTAAGAATGATGCCTTTAAGTCATATAGAAATAGGGTCTGGAATGTAATTGAAGAGTTTAGTGCTTTTAATATGGTTTCCATTCCTAGAAATCAAAACAAACATGGGGACAGACTTGTTAAATACATTGGTGCGTAGTTTGATATTCCCAATGATATCAAAAAGGAGAAGGTACAACAATATGTCAAAGTAGTAATCAGACCTTTAATTTGGGATAAATGTTAGTGTAATTAATTAATTATTACACTAGCATAAGTTAACTTAGGTCATACATCATTTAGTCTTAGGTTGTATTTTTAATAAATCATTTAATAATGGGGTAATGTCCCTTTCCTTGTTTGTAGGGATAAGATTCCTTCTAGAAGATGAGTTGTCCTAGAACTTATCTCAACATTTAATAATTTCCTAGATAGGGTTCACATGTTGTCACATGTTGTTAGATCATGATACATGGCAACATCTTATGCATCTTAGGTTTTCTCTTTTGCCTATATAATTAGGCATTTTGTTCATTTGTAACATATCAATCATATCATTAATATAGAATCTCTATTATGCATGCCTAGTTGCAACACTTTCTGTGTGGTTGATTATCTTTCTTGGAAAAGGTCCTCCATTGAAGATTCCAAAGCTTTAGGGACTGTGCATCCATAATCTCAACATGGTATCAGAGCTTGTCCAGTGAAACATCAACCCTTGATCAAGAAAGTTGGTGTGTGAGATTCTTTGTAGGCTTGAAGGTTTCCATTGAAGGCTACTTGATTCCACCTGGGGACCAAGCTGATTTATGAATAAGATAGAGTAAGATCCAAGCTCGCCATTGTCTTTAGAAGGCCTTGAAACCCTAGGATTGCCTATCCATTCATGAAAATCGGATACATCAACTCGAGAGCCATTAAAGGTATTTTTGGGTTTGTAAAATCAATCATACGATTTGTACAATTTGTAGTAAGAAATCACCCCGGTCAGTTGTCCTCTAAGGGAATTTTTTTTTAGTTGTAGGCACTTTTTTTCAAAAAATTCGGGCTTATTTTCATATCATCTTGGCAAAAATATCAATATTTTTGGCACTTTTCTATAGTTTCTGAAAAATAATTTAAGCGACCTCCATTATTAATGCTTGGTCGACGTATTATTTTTCCATCGGCACATAAGGGTTTGGAATTTTATCCATCAACATATACATTGGGGGTTTGATTTTTCCATCGGTATTGTATTTTTCCCGTCGGCTTTATATTTTTTTTTGTAGATTTCATATTATAATTAGCATAATTCATTGATTTTTTATTTTCCTTTGGCAATAATAAAAATAAAATCAAATTGTTGTCAGTTTCAAAGTCTGCAAAGCATTCATTGGGGAGAGTACCATTCAACATCCTCTGTAGAGTACCGACCGTCCGTGGTTTGACCAGATGTCCTTGTGTCAGCCGTTCTACCTCCATTCACCAACATATTTCTTTGCTCATCGTCACCGACATCACCTCATCGTACGCCAACCCGTCACATCCAACTTGCCACAAATGATGCCATCTCTTTGTTGGCTTCATCCAAGTCTCTGACCACCAACACCGGTCAGTCGACCTTGCCGGTCCCATCACTGCCAGCCAACCCTACTCCTGTCAATGTTTTCTCCCACTTGCTGACTGTTGGTGATTTGTCGTCTGCCGGGTTCTTCTTCTTAGCCCACCTACTCCTCACCCTAGACACATTAATAATTGTGGAGTCTGCTATAGGGAGTGGCCTTTTTTTTCCAGCTTTAACACTATGGTCATATCAGCGACCAACTACTAGTGCATGGGGGCTAGATTTTTGACCTTGTTTAGCCTGCAGATTGCTTAATATAGGCATTTTTTTCATTTTATCATAACTTTTCACTAGGGTATCAAAAATTAGCAAACAAGATACCATCGGACAGGGAATTCTGAGCACTTTCCAGTGGTTACATTAGTTATGTGAAATTTTTCTCAGTGAAAATTCTACAACCAACTGAAGACAAAGCCCTAATCTGGACTCAAAGGCTCGTAACTTCGCAACCGTTCATCAAATTTTGGTGATTCTAGTGGCATCAGGAATATTTTTCAAATATTTTTTTTTATCAGTCTAGACTCCTTGATCAGTTTTATCTATAGGTACTCTTGCATTGATTTTTTCAGTTTGGTGCATTTGTTTAATAACTTGGATATCCTAAAGCTTAGGAAAATATTTTTTGATTTGAGTGGCATCACTTCAGTTGTACATCATATTTGGAAGCTTCTATTTTTGTTGAAGGTCATTTGTCTTTGTATTTTTTTGAGAAAGTTCATTATGGGGCTTGCATATACTCCTTTGGTTATGTTGCACAAGGGAAACTATCAACAATGGTGGGATGGGATCATCCACCATCTCCAATAACTTGCATTATTGCCACATTTGTATGGTATAGTTCCCCATCTGAGTGAAGGTATTCATGAACTTTCTTGGAGTTTTAGTAGATACTTGGAGATCATTGCTATGCAAGTTGATTGTGATGTTTTGAATGCTATTGATCATTGTGATTGTCCTCATATCCTTTGGGCTAAGCTTTGGGAGATCTATGGAGATTTTGACACTCCACTATTCCTCGATGGTCATGATTCAGAATGTCATTCCTCAAATCAGGTACCCCATGATGATATTGTTGTGCAGGAAGTTGATTGCCTTGAATCTTCCGAAGAGGTTGACAAGGTTCCTTCAGGTGCTTCTTCTCCATCAAAGATTATTGGTATCCCTTCACATTCAGTGATTCCTTATCCAGATTCATTGATTGAGGCTTCCACTATCATCATTCATCAGGTCACATTTAGTTTTCCATACTTGGCATCATAGGATGGCTTTGTTTCAGGTATCACTGACTTGGCTACTTCTATAGGTTTGGAGGACATTCTTGAGGGGATGTCACTCCTCTTTTCAAATCCCACATTGGAGAGTTTTCTCGAGTCTCCTCATTCCTTTGTCTCGACCTTGATTAGGAATCCAAAGAATATCTTGGAGGCACTTGGTTTCTCTTCAGATATTTCATCTTTGGGAATTCTTCCCTGTCATTCCATTCAGGATTTGAGGTTTCTTCAGCATCCACCATTGGATTTGTTTCTTCCTAGCAGGAGACTTGTGGTTTGGACACATTTGTTGCTTCAGACTTCTTTCAGTGGTTTTGAGGACACTTCATTTAGGGGGGGCTATCAAGTCTCCATCACATTCATTCCATCACCATCTTTGGATATTCTTCAACATCAGTTTCTGCATCATCCTGGTTTGTCACCCTCTTCATTGATTGTGGCATCTTCATCTTCAGGAAAGGAGACACATGAACATATTTCAGAGACATCAACATCCATATTCATCATTTATTCCTTCAATTCCTATATGAAATGGGAAGAATCACTGCACTTGCACTTGGTTTTGTTTCTTTCAAAAGGGAGACAAGTTGTTTGTCAACATTGGATCTTGTTTTGTCTTCAAACACTTACCATTTTTGTAGGTGATCATATATTTTGGGGGGGCTATATAGTCTCTCTCCTTTCTCCCTATGGGGGGGTTACTGTATTGTATCCATGTGATAGATGGTGTACTTGGGGGGTATTTGGGAGTCCTCCATCCTTCCCATCCTATCTCACAATTTTTTTTTCTGCATTTCATCTCCATTTTGGAGAGGGGTTTTGTTCCCATTGGGTTTTCCCCTTTTCTCGGTTGTGGGAGATTTTCTACATCTTTATCATGTACATGGGTACCTAACATGGCCTTGTAGATGGGACCCATCATCATCATCATCTCTCATAATCATTGCATTTTCCTCCCTAAGTTGAACTTTAAAAAAAAAAAAAGAGGGTAAAAACTTTATTGAATCAAGAAAGCATTACAAAGTCAGAAGGAGGCCACAAGGGGCCAAAACTACAAGAATTAATTCACACCCAAGAAGCACCTCATATCCTCAGCAACCCACTCCTCAAGAACAGGAGCCATATCTTTAGGAAGACTGTCCCAATCATCCACACACCAAGAATCAGTCTTTTCCGATGCCCATCTAGCTAGCCCATTAGCCACCCTATTCCACTCCCACGGAATATGACGAAAAACAATGGAATCAAAAGTATCACTCAGAGAAACAATCTGTTTAACAACCACATCCAACTTCCAATTCACATCCTCTAAATTTTGATTATTTAACATATCAATAACCACCTGGGAATTAGCTTCACAGACAATTCGCCGCCATCCAAGGGCCACTGCACACTCCATTGCCACGAGAATAGCACTCGCCTCCATAAGATTATTAGTTTGCAAACCACGATACATGGAAAAGAAGAAGGCCACCACTCTAAGGCTATCTCTACCAATACCACCAACCCCAGCATGCCCATGATTACCTTTAGATGACCCATTAGTATTAATTTTTAGCTTCCCTAAAGTAGGTGGGCACCAAAAGCCCTCACGAGCAACCCTTTCACGCCCATGCCTACGATGCACTTTGCACAAGGTACCCCTGCCCCCAGTGGCAAGACCCAGGGCATTTACAACACCCAAGTCCCCAGGAGCAATTGGCACCGACAAGTCACACTTCGCAGTCAAAGTCTCCTACAAAGCTCCAAGAATTCGTCGCCAAAGTTGTCCCATAATCAATTTTTTATCTAGGAAAATTCTTCTATTACGCTCCAACCAGATTTTCTAGACAATCAAGCTAGGACCAATGCTCCAAGCAATTTTTAGAAAAGAGGTTGTGGCAGGAGAAGAGCCTTGTCTTTTCCAAAAATCCTCCAAAGAAGAGACATGGCAACACGGTAAGCTCCAAAGATTCCACCAGTGATACTAGATAGTCCTAAAAAAAGAACACTGAAAAAAGAGATGCAATAAGAATTCCTCTTGTTGACCACACAAAATGCACATGGAGGGGCCCCCATTTGCAAAGGTTGTCCCAAGTAAGACATTTACCATGAACCATGAGCCAGGAGAAAAAATTACACTTGGGCCAAGAAAATTTATTCCAA
Organism: Sequoia sempervirens; assembly: GCA_007258455.2. Classification (NCBI taxonomy): domain Eukaryota; kingdom Viridiplantae; phylum Streptophyta; class Pinopsida; order Cupressales; family Cupressaceae; genus Sequoia; species Sequoia sempervirens. The sequence goes on along the minus strand of VDFB02026625.1, from coordinate 40,521 downwards.
ACATGCTTCCACCAAGAAACCTGGGAGTTCCCGAAAGCCTATTTATCCAACACCTGATAGCCAGAAGCAACCGAAAATTTTCCTTTCAAGTCAGGACCCTAAGTAAGAACATCTCCCCCATGGAGAGAATTACAGGCATGACCTAATAAGATCTTAGCAAGCTCTCGACGATCCTCCACCGAACCACCAGGTGGCCAATCCAAGGGATCCTTCCACCTGGCCACATAAATTTGTCCCAAAGATTGTTGAAATTTGAAATCCGCCACATGACTCCAACCTGCCTCCACAAAATACTGACACAAATCTTGGAGCTGGGGATGAGAGGACACAATGGGTGGGTATCCATCCCAAGAATCATGCCAGAAGAAAGCCTCCCGACCCCCATTACAAATCCAAAAAGTCCTTGTTTAACCTGCTTTGCACCTTGTTTAAGGGTATTCTAGATCACTGAGCCTTTCCCCTCCATACTGAATCTTGCAACCTCCCTACTGTCCATCGCCCCCAAATATTTGAAGGTCAGAATTTTAGCCCAGCACATGTGTTGTTGAGAGCACCAGTGCCAATATAGCTTAGCAGCCAAGGCCTTCCCATTCAATTCCGCCCACCGTAGACCAAGACCCCCCTCCTGTTTTGGCCTACAAACAACATCCCACTTCACCAAACTCCATTTTCTATGAGTAAGATTACTAGCCCACAGAAATTGATGAGACAATTTCTCGAAGTCTTTAATAAAACTTGAAGGAGCAGAAAGAATAAAGCACTTATAAATAGGGAGAGCCTAGACCACCGACTTTAGAAGAGTCACTCTACCTGCTGAAGAGAGCCACTTGCAAGTCCAATGACTGACCAATCTTCTGAACTTATCAAGAGTCTCCTGCCAAAACCGTTTGGGGATAGAGTGAACCACAAGAGGGATTCCAAGATAGGAAAAAGGAAGCGAGCCAATCTGGAACCGAAGGATACCGATAATTCTCCTTTGAATACCCTTAGGAGTGTGGAAGAAATATATGAAGGACTTCCCCTCATTTATGCGCTGCCCTGAAGCCGCCAAGTAACTGTCCAACACACTATGCCAATTGAAAGCCTCCTCAACCTTTTCCTTGCCCATCAAGGCAGTATCATCAACAAACTGCAGATGAGACTGAGGGGGAATATCTTCTCCCCAACTCCATCCCTGGAGCAAGCCGCTAGTAACCTAAACACGGATGAGCCTTCCCAAGCCTTCGGTAAGAAGGATGAATAAGTAAGGAGATAGGGGATCTCCCTGCCTGAGACCTCTAGAAGCACCAAACAAGCAAGGGGGCTCACCATTGATAAGCACCGAGAAGGAAGAGGAAGTGACACAACTCCTAACCCAATCAATCCAGCCCTCAACAAAGCCAAAAGCTCTAAGTATTTTAAACAGAAATCTCCATTTAACATGATCATAAGCTTTAGCCATGTACAACTTGATAAACATATATTTCTCCTTTGAGGATTCCATATAGTGTATGGCCTCAACAACAATGACCACCCCATCCATGATTTTCCTGCCAGCAACAAAACCCCCTTGTTCTTCAGAGATTAAATCCTCAAGCCAAGGTTTCATCCTTTCCGCAATCAACTTAGTAATAATTTTATACACAACATTACATAGTGCAATAGGTCTAAATAGATCCAAGGAGTTAGCTCCCTCCACCTTAGGAATAAGAGCTAAAAAAGTAGCATTAAGAGATTTCAACATTTGTTTATGCATAAAGGATTCTTGAACAACCTCCAAAAGGTCCAGTTTAACCACTTCCCAGAACTCCTGAAAAAATTCAATTGGGAACCCATCAGGTTCAGGCTCTTTACCTTTCTTCATTTGGAACACAACATTCTCAAGCTCCGACAAGGTAATGGGAGCAAGCAAAGATTCATTCATTTCATTAGTCACTAGCTTCGGGATACAATCTAAAATCCTTGCTTCATCCTCCTCTGCAGGAGGTGAATCCTCAAAGAATAGGGTAGAAAAATATCGAATGCATTCAATAGAAATAGAAGCTGAAGATGACAAAGTCTCCCCATCAAGCAACAAGATAGAAGAAAGAGCATTACCTTGTCTCCGATCCTTAACTGAGTTATGGAAAAAAGAAGTGTTCCGATCACCAGCCTGAAGCCATTCAATACGAGACTTCTGTTTCCAAAAAATCTCTTCTCTTAACTCCCATTCCTCAAGCTTTTTTAATGCAACAGCCTCTAACAAACTCAACTCCTCTGAGAGGCCTTGATCTCGAATATGCCTAGTGATTAGATCCAGATTATCCTGGGCCATCTATTTTTCCTGAACTAAATTACCAAAATGTTGCCTATTCCATATTTTCAATTTGTATTTAACATACTGGAGCCTCTTCGAGAAAGAGTACATAGCAGTGCCATATGCTGGCTTCCCCTGATCCCACCAACCAGGGAGAAAATCATGAAAAGATTCATCCCTAAGCCACATGAGTTGGAACTTAAAGGATTGTCGAGCACAACGTTGAGGCATAGCCGCCACTAGCTTAAGACCAATGGTCAGAACCCTGACTATCAAGAATTTTAGAGCTTGTCATCCACCTGTCCCCCAACCAAAAACTAGACACCATAAATCTATCAAGTCTTTCAGAAATAGAAGCATCTCCAGTTCTCCTATTATTCCAAGTAAAAAGACCATTGCCCAGCTTGACATCCACAAGATTCAAAGTAGAGACATTGTCTTGGAGCAACAACGTGGAAGCCTCCAGCCTTGCTATACTACCCCTCTTCTCAGCAAGCTCCATGATAGCATTAAAGTCACCTCCAATGATCCAGGGATGGTAAGGAAATAAGCTGCGAACTAAACGAATGTTGGACCATAAGAGCTACTTTCCTGACAACTCCATAGGTGCATACACATTGGAGAAGAGTGCTATTTCCCCAGACATAAAACAAGAGGCCACCATGGAAAGGGAGGACTTAACAGACACCCACCAAAGGGGGCAGATCTTCTGTGGGTTCCATAAGCATGCCACCCCACCAGAAGACCCCTGAGCACCAATGCATTGGCAGTCACCATTCCTCCATAACTTAGGAACTAAATCCATCATACCCTCCACCGAAAGCTTAGTCTCCTGCAGAAAAAGAACATTGGGTGAGTGACTCCCAATCAAATCCCAAACAACTTTTTGTCTAGGGACACTGTTCAAGCCCCTTACATTCCAAGAGAGAACTATCATTTCGAGGGGCATGAAAAATGAGAATCTAGAGTCTTGACTAACCCTGACTCCACCAAAGTCTCCCCTATCATCCTAATCTTCTCCTCGTCCTTCTTCCTTCCTAGCTTAGAGTTTTTCTTAGGCCCCCCCTTCTTGAGGGCTTTTTGCAAAACACCCAACTGAGAGGATGTCTTGATAATATTCTTACCCACCTCTAAACCCACTTTCTGCAAGAGGTGATCCTTGTCCACACTATCTTTCACTACCTCAACACTACCACCCAACTTATCCTGAACCTCCAACTGTCGATGTATCCCTAAATCCATGGTCCCATCAGCAAGCGGAGTCATAGGTGCCTTTGAATTGAGCAATGCCTATCTAGGAACTTTCCTGACCTCATCACAACATGGTACTCCCACAACCCCCCTGTTGGGGAGCATGCGAAGCCTCAACCAAAGGGTCATGTAGATCCATATCCAAAGTCCCCTGATCCAGATCCAAAAATCCTGGGTTCACCTCCTGCTAACTAAGATCCTCCAACACCTCAAACCTGTTGAAAGTGTCCTCCTCCTGCTTGTCCTTCAGAGTCCTTTTATGACCTTTATTTTTTTTTCGACCACTAACATGAATAAAACCATCTTCCCTACCACCAAAACTCTGAAAGGGATCCTTTCCCTTGTCCACCCTGGGTGGGTTAGCCGAAGGCTGAGAAGATTGAGTCACCAAAGGCTTGGCCTTTGGACATCTACGCAAAAGGTGACCATATTCATGACAGAAACAACAACAGAAAGGAAGTGTTTCATAATCAAGCTACTACACCCATGAGTAATCTCCTGCACTCACTTCTAAAGAGTCTGGCAATGGTTTACTTAAATCAATTTCCAAACAGAACTGAGCAAAAGTCATTACCTTTTTGAATTGTGTTTGCTGTGATAGACCCACGGGTTTCCCCAGCTTCGAGGCTAATAGAAACAACACATCCTCTCGCCAGCATTCCACTGGGAGCCTTGGAAGACGAACCCAAACCAGAACCCGATTCAGAAGCTCCTCCGTCGGGTTGAAGCCAACATGCCATGGCTTAATGAAGAAGCCCACCTGGTTGTAAAAGTACGGGCCTTCTTCAAAAACCCTATTCCGATCCGCCAAACAATCAAATGTAACCATGAAATAATTATTTTCCAGGAGGTAGATCTCCATCTCTCCTTCAGGCATCCATGTCCTTTTAGCCCACCTCTCCAAAAATTGTAAAGAAATTTTCAAACCTAAGAATTTGCAGTAAAGAGAGTGCCTTGAATAATAATCAATGTCTTCAGCCATCATCTCCATCGGAATGACTACACTCGGCCTCTCTTTACATCGTTCGAGGCACCCATTAATCTTTGGAATTCTAGGCCCTCCTACTGGACCTGATGCAACATTTTCAGGTTCCACCGAAAAAAGATTATTCTCAAAAACCCTCGAGTTCTGAAGAGTTGGTTTCGAACCAATCGTCGATTAGAAATCCATTTTGGGGCCAACCTCAGAAGATTCCCAGTGCAACATAGAGGGAAAAAATTCCCTACTCTGACATGCAAACCCCCGGAAACCCCAAGAACAAGACGGACTTCCACGGGAAGACACACCTCACAACCCCACCCCACCACAGATGAAGGTACACACCTATTCTCCTGCCGCAACACCAATACTAATTCACAAACCCTGCTCCACACCCCACACCAAAGCCCACCCTCAACTTGGAAAAGCACACCTTCCAACACATGTATCCCTTAACAAAGAATGTTCATGTCACATCCACGTTCTAACCCTAGGTCACATCCACCGAATGACAAAGGGAAAGGAGAGCTAGCCGCGAGCAGACAGGGACAGCCAACCACCGAACGCCCACCAAAAACATAGACCAAGGTTTGCAGAATACCCACCCCTCCCTGCACACAGAAAAATGCCCCCCACTCCACGCACAATAGGAAAGAAAAGAAGAGGAGCTAGGGCTCGGATGCCCTAGCTCAGCACGGGAAAAACTAGAGACGCCATCTCCAAGATTCTAGATTGAATCATGAGCCTATTTTTTCAAAACTAACACTCAAAGTTGAACTTATGGGGGGGGTGTTAGTGTAATTAATTAATTATTACACTAGCATAAGTTAACTTAGGTCATACATCATTTAGTCGTAGGTTGCATTTTTAATAAATCATTTAATAATGGGGTAATGTCCCCTTCCTTGTTTGTAGGGATAAGATTCCTTCTAGAAGATGAGTTGTCCTTCTAGAACTTATCTCAACATTTAATAATTTCCTAGATAGGGTTCACATGTTGTCACATGTTGTTAGATCATGACACATGGCAACATCTCATGCATCTTAGGTTTTCTCTTTTTCCTATATAATTAGGCATTTTTTTCATTTGTAACATATCAATCATATCATCAATATAGAATCTCTATTATGCATGCCTAGTTGCAACACTTTCTGTGTGGTTGATTATCTTTCCTAGAAAAGGTCCTCCATTGAAGATTCTGGAGCTTTAGGGACTATTCATCCATAATCTCAACAATAACAATGTTCACTGGAAAGTATTTGACAATGATGAGCAAATTTTATCTTTCTTACTTGAAGAGGATTAGTTTTCTGTAGTGAATCAAGAGAAATTAAAACAAAAGTATGAAGATTAGATCATACAGCTGAGGACAAACAAGTTACCCAAGGGTTTTGTTACCTTGGAGTCTATTTTTAATTATGATGATCAACTTAAAATAGTAAAATCAACATTCAAGTCAAAGAGGAGCACTATGAGGAAATTGAAATCTTTAAAGGTAAACTCCTTAAGATAGGAAAAATCTTCTCACAAAATGATAGGAAGGCTTTTATTTCTTTACACCAAGAGTTTCATGATGTTTTTGCATGGAAATATTCAGACTTGAAAGGTTTTGATCCTAGGATTTCCCAACATACAATTGAGTTAGAACCTGGTGCGAAGCTCTTAAGGCAAAAGCAAAGACCTTTGAACCCCAAGCTTTAACCTTTAATGATTAAAGAACTGACTAAGTTAGTTGAGGGAGGTATTATATTTCCAATCAAACATACCTCCTGGGTTTCTAACCTCGTAGCGGTTAGAAAGAAAAATGATGAGATAAGATTATGTGTAGATTTTAGAGATCTTAATAGAGCATCTTTGAAAGATCATTACCCATTACCCTCCATGGAATAGATTCTTCAAGCTATTGTTGGTTTAGAAAAAAATTCTCTTCTTGATGGTTATTCTCGTTATAACCAAATTTTAGTTAAGGAAGAGGACCAATATAAGACAATATTTACAACAAAGTGGGGCACTATGGCCTACAAGAGAATTCCTTTTGGTTTATCTAACGCTGGTACCACATTTCAAAGGGCCATGTATATGGATTTTTAGAGTTTAATTTAGAAGTTTTTGGGATGATATAACAATATATTCTAAAAATGCAAATGAACATTTGTCACATCTCAAGAAATTTTTTGAAAAGTGCATAGAGTATGGTATATCTCTCAATCTGGAAAAAATTATCTTTGTTGGTCATGAAGGTAAGTTGTTAGGACACATAGTGTCAAAACATGGAATTACTATTGGTCTTGAGAGAGTCAAAGCCATATTAGAGACGCCTTTACGCAATCACAAGAAAGGACTATAGAGTTTCTTAGGAAGAATTAACTTCTTGAAAATATTTATACCTAATGTTGCAAATCTTTTACAACCTTTGACTGCCATGTTAAAGAAGAATGCAGTTTTCAACTGGACTAAAGAAGCCAAATGCACTTTTGAAGCTATTAAAGAGGCTTTAGCATCAACTCCTACACTGGTAAACCTAGATTTTTCAAAAGACTTTATTCTATATGCTTTTGGCAGCATATATTCTATTTTTGTTATGCTGGTTCAGAAAAATAATGATGATTTAGAGTAGCCAATAGCCTTTTTCAGTCAAGCTTTAGATGATTATGAGTTAAGATACAATTTTTTTGAAAAACATGTTCTTGTTGTCATAAGGAGTCTGAAAAAGTTTAAGCCATTAATTTCCAATAATAAGATTCATTTAATGGTTGCACACCCAAGTGTAAAGGACTTCCTATTAAGTAAAGATCTCAATGAAAAAAGAGTTGGATGGATCACTAAAGTCATGGAATATGATGTTGATATCAAGATCACAAATCTTGTAAGAGGTAAAGGACTCTGTGAGTAGCTTGCTTCAACACTAGAAAGTGAAGAGACAACAAAAATATATATCGTTCTGGTTAATACTGATGATTCTCAGAATGTTGCACCTGCATTAGCAGCAGGTTGGGTGTATGATATGACTCATTTTCTACAGACTGGTGAATGTCCACTAGGTTTGGATAGAGCTAAACAAAGGTATTTCAGACTTCAGTCTATACCATATGTGTTGATTAATAATGTTCTTTTCAGAAAAGATCTAAATGGTGTTCTATTAAGATGTATTGATGATGATCAAACTGAGAAAGTGCTTCATGAGTTCCATGATGGAACTACAAGGGGTCATTTTTTCCCAAGAGCAACCTGGAAAATTATGAGAGCTGGCTATTATTGGCCAAGCTTGTTTAAAGATGCACATGCCTGGGCAAGGAAATGTGTAAAATGTGCTTTATTTGCAAGAAAAGAGAGGCTGCTAGCTCTGCCTTTGTAGCCTATTCAAGTGGAGCAGCCCTTCATGAGGTGGGGTATAGATTTTATTGGACCCATAAATCTACCTTCAAGTGTAGGACACAGATGGGTACTTACAACAACTGATTACTTTACACATTGGACAAAAGCAATAGCTTTGAGAGAAGTCAATGAGTCATCTATTCTGAACTTTTATGATGATATAGCAACCAATTTTGGTGTTCTAGAATCAATCATTTTAGATAATGCTCTTGCATTTGTTGGATTAAGAGTTACTGATTGGGATGTTAAGAATGGAATCCATTTGAATACATCTTCTAATTATTACCCTCAAGGTAATGGTTTAGTTGAAAGTACAAACAAAATCTTATCAGAATTATCAAAAGAACTATGGAAGATAATCAACGAGTTTGGCACAATAAGCTTAAATCTGCCTTGTGGGCAGATAGAGTGACCCCAAAGAGGTCAATTGGAAAATCACCATATGTACTTGTTTATGGAAAGGAGGCAAGATTGCCTCTATCTGTAGAGCTGCCAACTCTTGATATTGTACACCAGTTGGAAATGTTTGAAGAATAGGATCCAATGGTGGTTAGGTATGCTCAGCTCATGGAGTTAGAAGAGATAAGAGGTAAAGCATTGAAGTCATTGGAGTATCATCAACTCCAAACAAAGAAGGTCTTTGATAAGAAAGCTACACCTAGAAATTTTAGAGAGGGTGATGTTGTACTCAAATGTGATGTGTTAAAAAGTGGGCTTGGAAATCACACAAAGTTTGATAACTTCTGGACTAGACCTTTTGTCATTACTGAATGCAAGGAGCATAACACATTCCAGTTATCAACAATGGATGGTGAAATCTTACCTATCCCAGTTAATGGGATACACCTCAAATGTTGTTTTGAGGTTTGATCTAACCTATACACATTAAGTTAGGAGGTTATGCTTTCAATAAAGTGTTATTGCACTATAGTTTAGATGTTATCCTTAAGTGTTGTTCCAACACAGCTAGATAGTTTTCTTTCTATTGTTTTGTTTTCAATAAGTGCCAAGGTGTCATTCATACAATCAGTTTAAGTTAGAAAAGTTTTGAGTCTATTTTTTAAGTTATGAGCCTAGTTTTTGAGTGACTCTGTGCCCAAGGATAGGTTTGGTTTTCATGTTTAGCAATAATACATGTAGTAGATGTCACCAAAAATGTTACCATATTTTTACTTATAGCTCAATCAAGTAGAGCTTTTTGAATTGAATTGAGAGAAAGGTACATTTCTTAATCTTTCCTATATTACATTCAAGTGCATAAATGAAATAATCAAAAGATTACATTTAAAAATTATTGCATTCATACAAGTGCATGTAATAGAAGAAGGATTCAAATCTTTTCTAAACAAAGAAGTAATCTTTATTGAATGTAAGAATGTACATTATCTCACACAAGCTGTGAGATTGACTTTTTCTTATTCAATACAAATTGAGAAAATCATATACATGAATAAGTAACAGAAATAAATTGTGCATTTAAGGAGAGTGACCAATCATTGCTTGAGAATGACTGGTTCAGGGTGTGTCATCTTGTCTTGTGTTGCTGCTACCTCGAGTTGCTTGTGTTTTTCCTAAGCTTCATATTGCTCCTTCCTGCATCTGTCAATAGCAATTGTGTTAGATCAATGCTCTAAGCAATGAAAGAATCACAAACATCATATGCAAATTCATCTATGCATGTATAGACTGATCTCAATGTGCATTAAATAGAGATGTATATTTTAGGTGTCTAGGAAAACCATCTTATCAACATACACACCTAAAACATGCATCTTATTTTCTAACTTGTTTGCTTCATGTGCAGATATAGGAAAAGTGATGTTTCTGATTTGTTTCATCAAGTTACAACATGTGGGTTAAAATGTGGCTCCCACAAGGGTTGAGCCCAACATGCTAAGTTATCAAACAATGAGCTCATTTGAGCTTATTTAAGAGGGAAATGCAATCTTAAAGGGAATCATATCAATATGATTATGCAATGATGGTGAACACGCATACATAAAATGTTTCATTTACACCATGTTTCACATCATTTATTTCTGTCATGTTTAACATCATCCTTGTTGTAAACAATCATAACAAAGAAGTACATCCATAGTGGAACAACATAGGAAAACAATGAAGAAGTTCATTTATAGGAACTTAAGCTTTCAACATAATTGCATATAAGGGATAGAGAGGGTTCATCTCTTTATCTTTTTCTTGAACAAGCATACATTAGTAAGAAGTGTCATAAATAATAAAATGAAGAATCATGCTCATTTATATGTCGGTTTGCTACTACACATAAAGAAGCTTCAATGGGAATTGTCAAGATGAAAATCCTAGCTATTCAAGTGCAATATGGAAAGACATCCATACAGGTCAAAGATATCAAAGAAACTCTGTAAATATAAAGGGCTCAATGACTAAAAGTGAGAGAACAACCTCAACATATTTATGACACTCAAATAAGTGAGAACACTCATAACCTTATAATTGTGATCAAGACCTAAGATAGGATTTTAGTGTGGCAATGATTAAGGGTAGTGACTTCAATAAAGAAGACAATCACCATGATAGTGTGAAAGGGAAGTCAATGGGGGAGCAATAGTTATGGAGTGAAATGACACTACTTATTTTTCTATTCACAAGTAGGGTATGTGTAGGATCATCTTGGAAAAAACAGGCCCTTAAGTGGCAAAAAAATAAGAAAAATCAAAGTTAGGCAACTTGATGTAAAAATTTGAATAAGTTATCTATATTATTTAAAAAATATGTAAGAATATAATCTATAGCAAATTGAATGTAGTTTCTAAACTACTAGGTTTATTAAAAAGAAAAAATCTATTTGGTGAAAATTTGAAATTTCAATGCAAGAGTACTTAAATTTTGGAAAAAATAAGTAGGTGTGTCGACCACCCTAACCAAAATAAAATGATAATATTTATTTATAAGATTTTAGATATAAGTAGAGGACTCATGTTCAGATGTGATGCATTTTTTTTGTAATTTTTTTCCAAGTAAATAATTAATTATGATTTTTTTATTACAACTTTAAAAAATATAAAAACTCGTATGTCTAACCACCTTAACTTGGTCAAAACTTCATAAAATTCAAATTTTCTTTTTTAATCCTATAGCATACAAATCATAGAATGTGACACATGTTTTGGATTCAAAAAATGTGATACCGTTTGAAATCTATATATGTTTTTCAATCAGCCTATCAATTAGGACTTTAGTCGTAATTCAAATAAAAAAGAATGATAATTATTTATTAAATTCAAACTAAAGCATAATTTATATTGGTGGAAAGTTGAGAATCTCCATTAAAACCTTTTTTTTCCATCAATTTTAGGTAAAAAAAAAAGTCGTCAGCCACATGGGCCATCATATCACTTACATATTGCCACTTTTTGGCCCATCATGATCCTGCACATACCCAGTAGACTTTAAATATGGTATGAACATTTCTTCATAGGACAGTCCTTACCAAAGAAAGAACTAGTTAATGACTGTGCAGGGCAGTTCTTTATGAGATACAATACAGTCATATGAATAAGTGACAATGGTGTTAAGGAATGGAAAGGATAGAATGCAGTGATAGTACTATCAAGATAGTGGTAACCTCTGTAAAAAAAGAGTAGTGAAGTCAGAGGTTTGTTTTGAAATAAATGCATATAATAGAGACATTGATGACTGTGCAAAACAAAAAGTGATAGTCCCACTGTATTTTTAGTCTAAATAAATTAAAGAGCAAAATGCAGTTTCTTGTAGTGAGGAGTCAGTTGGAAATGTTTGAAGAATGTGCATGAGAAGTTGATGGTATGGGTTTTTTGCTAACCCAAAATGCTAAAATGAAAATATGCTTGGAGATAGGGTTTTCCTTCATCCTCTCAGGAAAATGAAATACAAAGTAAAAATCCCTCATTCTACATAAAATAATTCTAGGTGGCCATAATAGAAGACCCAAAAAGAGAGAAATTTTTGTGAAATTTCTACAAGAAAAGCAATAGGTGGTAGGCCATGAAACTCATGTAGAATTAAAATAATTTTTGCTAATATCCTTCTTGCTTATGGAAACTTTTCCTGCATAGACAAAAAAAAAACTATGATTTTTTGCTAGGTTTTGAGAATGAATTTAGAACCTGGGTTCAAGCTTTCTAAAACCCATAACCTATTGAATCTATTAATTATGAACATGAAACCCAAAATGGAAATACAAATGCTGGGGCCCAGAAAGATGTACTAGAAATACTCAAGTTTCTGGAGAAATATTCATTATGTTGCATAAACTGAGCTCAAAATGAATTTTTATCTCATGAAGGTTTCAAAAGATGCAGAGATTTTATGTGTTAGTGCTTACCCAAATTCAGTTTCGAGCCATCACAGAGTGAAATCATAAAATGAAATATGTCCCATGGTGTTAGGAATCCATTCTCCATGGTGGTCACGAGACAAGAAATCAACAAGAGGAAGAAAACACATAGAAAATATTAGAGATTGCATGGAAACCACGACCTGAGAGCTCTCAAAAGCTTTCAAATGGATAAATTTTTTTCCAGATTTGAACAAAATCAGACTTACCCTTGTCAAACCTTCAGAATTTGCAAAAGAATGGCATCAAAATACAAAAGAAATCACCAACTAGGAAGCCAACCTATTTGGAGGTTCATTCTCATTTTGGGTAACCCACAACCCGAGAATGCTCCCATGTTTATTTAGCTAACTGAGTTTCGCAACTCAGTTCGGTTGCAAGTTTAAGAGATAACAGTTATATCCCTCACTTAATTTATACATATTTATTACACATTTATCAATGTAGTTGATGAAATACATGTTAATACACATTACTTATTTGGTTTGATTTAATTTATTTATATTTATGTTAATACCCACATAATTGGTATGATCCATGCGACATTAGTAGCATACAAACCACCTAGTAGTGCACCTTACTAGCCCATGCATTTAATATTTCCTACCTTTTCATATGTTTGATGGGTCACCCAACAATGTAGTTTTCCAGTTCCTATGATCCATGAAGGCATTGTATGGTTCCAAGCTGTAAAGAACAATAGACATTGAATGTCATATTAATTTTTCCTAACAACTAAGAATATTGGGACTATGCGGCTTGTATCTTTATCTCTCTTTATTTCTTTATGTCTTGTTTATTTTTTTATGGTTTTCCTTCTTACAATATGTTTACTATGCATTAGGATATATGGTTTACTAAAAATATTTATTTTTAATGACATATTATTCCAATCCTTATTTTATTGCAATTTTTTATGTTATTTTGATATTGATTTTAGTGTGGGTTTTTATTGATTAACATATTTGTTTTGTAGCTTTTTCTCCTAGGGGCATAATCACTCCATTTGAATTTTCCACATCAGTGAGAGTATCCTTTTAAGTGTTTTATGATGAAATTTACTTAAACTAGTAATTTATTTATTTGATTTAGCATAACATATCACATAGTACCATAAGTCTACTAAAGGGGAAAATTTTAATGTAAGAAATTGTATACCCTTGCGATTTCAAATTATGTTTGGACCCACTTTGATGTTCATATTCCCTAACATGTTTTTAGATTCATTTGGATTTTTCTTTCTCACTTTTTCCTATGTTTCCAAGGCTATGCCTCCTATGGTTTCTTTTGTGTAAAATGATACTTTATATGTGTTATATTTGTTATTTCCTAGTGTTTGGCCCTTCTGAGAGCTATAACTATCTATTTACATTAGTTCAATGCATTCAAATTTGTATTACACACTAGAATCCCACAATAGTTTATCATAATTTGGTGATTGCTTTCAAGTGTTTCATCATTTTTTTCTTGCTTAAGCTGGTGCTAACTACTCTATAGTAAATTTGAACAAATCTATAGACCTAAATACTTTATATTTTCCCTCTTATTCTCCATTTTTTAATCTATTTCATTAAAACACATCGATTGATTACATTAATGTTTTCATACCATCTATTGCATTCGTACACCCTAAATTATCTTTTCAAAAACTTACAACATTTTTTGGCATTTAAATATTTATGTGAACACACCATCATACTACACCACTCTATAACCAAACATATCCCCCTTAGCTTCTCCAATAATTTTATGTAATTTTTTTTTTGTTAATTTATGCTCTATCCTCATTTATTTTCCTTCATTTTTTATAAATTCTTTGTTTTGTAATTGAAACCTTGGGATTTCAATTTTATTTCTATTATATACAAATACACACACTACTTTGTCATCCCTTGTAGATTTTGGAGTGATAGTCACGAGTCTTGTCACTAATTTTCTATCCTAGACACATGTAGAATAAAATCACACATATTTTTCTAGTTAACTATCTATGGAGGTTGAGAAACTAAAATAGGGGCTTGAATATTTAGGACAAGCTCCTAAGAAACCCCAACACATCCTCTATTTACAAATATGGTTTTGTTTATATTTCTTCACCACACAAGGGTTTCACATTTTTTCCCTTTGTTTGGTTAGATTCATAGTTTAAGTAGTTTCCTTCATTTATAACATACCTAGAGTTTTTGTGTTTCTTTATTTTCTATGTGTAGCTAGGTGTGAGTTTTTAAGTGAAGAATGGGTTTACTAATTACTTGTGTTGCATTATGCATCCATACCTAATATTGTGATTCAAATTAAATTATCATTAGGTTCCATTTCATTTTCTATTTTCTATTCTAGTTTTAGTTTGTTAAAATTCTATTCTTGTTAGTAGTTAATTATCATTTCCTCTTTTTTTTCATTGTTTTAATTTAGAGAAAAATAATTTTCCAATTTTAAAGCATTTCTAGGATATCCTACTTTATTTTTCTCTTTTACATAAAACAATAGTAAAAATATGAGATAATATCACATTTCAATGAAAAACTAGATTTATCTTAGAGTAGCATAGGAAAAAAAAATATTTAATTGAGAGAACAATGAAAATTTCAAAACTTAAAATAATTTTTCATATATTACAATACCATATCTTCTTGTATACATGATAATGTGATTTTTGATGATTAATCTCTTGCATCTCTTGTTTTGTATATTCATACACATGGATTTTATGATGATGTCAAATCATATGATGATACTACTTTAGCCCTTCATTTGGATGTTTTTGATATTAATTTACTTTCTTATTCATTACATGAAGATTGTGATGTCTCTACAAATTATTATCTACACATTTGATCATTATTTATTGTTGATTATAAGCTTATGGAAGATGATATTTTATTGATTAATAATTTTTAATTTATACTTTTAGAGTGATAATCTTTATAATTGTTTGATTCATTTTTTTTCACTTATTTTATTGATTCAAAACTAATTTCATTACTTAATTTTTTAAACATAGTTCTCATGAAGATAGTGGAGATTTAGTAATACCTTCTCAACCTTATATTTTGATACTTCCTCCCCTAATGTCATGGTGCTCATAATTTACATGATTATAACATAGTTGGACAAACACATCAAAGTTTATGAAGAGGCCAAGTTGTACCATTAACACTTTCAACACACTTAATTTACCTTCAACAATTAAATTCACATCCAAAGTATCTAAGAATTTTGACATCATTCGATAATTACAAAACATACAAGCTAAAATATATATTGTCCCAATTTAGTATGCATATCACATTTTTATAAATATGTTATGTAGAAATCCTTAGAAAAGATAAAATTAGTTTTTAAAATGTACTCCATAATTGGTTGCATATTTGAAAAATTCTATTGTCTATAAGAAAAATAATGATATATCATTTAATGATATTTTTTCATAAGAAGGTCACTAATGATTTATTATGCTTTCACATTATAGTAAGATAATGGATCAAGTATCATTAAATGATATTTATTTGTTAATATATTTAGTCTCAACATATACACTAAAGATTGTTTAAACTAATTGGATATATTTTTTGACACACAAGTTCCTACCTTGGAGGAAATTTCCATTGATTAGATAAAGTGGGAAAATATAGCCTTTATCTAAAGAGATTTTGAGATATTAAAATCCTTTCAAATATAATCCTTATTATTATTGTGCAAATTGAAGAGAATCCCATCTTTCATCTCCAAGAGTCTCTCTAATTGCTACATAATGAGAAAAAAGGATGATGCCTGCCATAAATATGCTCAGATCATTAAATATTCTATTCATAAGTTTGGTTTAGAAGATTTAAATAATTCTTGTAATAGTTTTTTCTCCACCATTTCTCTATTGAAAATTCCTTTCATATTCATCATTGCAAACTTATAATTGTAATAAAAATGATTATGTAGACTAAACGACACCATGAATTTTGAATAAATATGTTGGCCACCAGAGTCCCCCACATATTTATACCCATTATATCTATTATGACGATAATACAATCCTCTATTATTTTACTTTCATGAATATGCATGTCCTCAAACTTCTTCAAATTGATGATAACTTTGATTGGGCTTTCAACGAAGGGGTTTAATGTTGAATAGCCTCTGAAATTGCATTGAAATATCTTTATCCAAACACCCACACTATCTTCCACATATTATGAAACTTTTATCCATCCTTCATGTTGAATCCACTTGATGGTTATATTAATAGAAAATTACTTGCTTTGCATAATTAATAGGCTAGACCAAAAAAATACTAAAATATTTGAATTTTGGCATCCTATTATCACAAATGAATGAAATTGAACATGGACCTTCCTCAAGTTATCTTTTTAGGTAAATAAATTCAACATGCCTATCTAATTCAATAATCTTATTGATATGTCTCCAAACATCACACTAGTCTAACAATATTATCTCGACATTCTTGTCAATGACATGATTTTCTAGATAATGTACCTTTGTATCAACTTCCTAAAGTATGTTCTTAGCTATGAAATCTTATAAGCTATCCAAGATGGGATTGATTAATTTAGTCCTAGTTTTTAGTTTTATGTTTACCAAATTTATACTACATATGGAATTGATGCATATCATTGAATCTCCTTCAATTTATATTTCCTTTATTCTCTTTTGTGCACACAATTGTAGTCCTTTATATATAGCTTCCATTTCTACCTCATTGCTAGTTCTAGGATATAATTTATTTGACATCACCTATATGAGGAAGCTTACATCATTCCTTATAATACATCAACATCTCAGACCATAGAATTACCTCATGAGGCCCCATAAAAATTATCTTCAATCTTCCACTCAAAGGGGCTAATTTATATACACACACCAAATCTACAATCATCTAAACTTACTATTAGAGGATTAAAAATATAGTTAGATTTTTATATTATCACCACTATTCTTCCAATCAACATTAAATACCATGTTCATATTAGATATATTATCCAATTTGATGCATAATATCCTCCTCGTGAATCAATGGTTGCATATTTTGTGAGTAATACTACCTACCTTGCATAGATTTATAGTTTTTTGGTAAAAATGATATCTTTGTTGTATATCTATTGATCTTCAACCATACAACATGTGATGACAAAATAATATTTCTAACACTTATGCAAAATCATCCATGGAATATAAATGCTATAAATTATGACCTCTTACTTAATAATAGTTTAGATGATGATGATTATTGGGGTCTACTAGATTTTACACCTTGTAGTGTGATAAATATTATAATGATGTAAAGGATTATAATATCCCATCTCCTTAGATGGTTCTATCTATTTATGGGAGAGAACAAGAGATATAATGATGTAAGACAAAAGAATGGATGTATGGTGGCGACCTTAAAAGTGATATTCTATAAATGAAACATCATATCCCCTTCTATCATTAAATCAAAGCTATGGTCTTCTAGATATAAACTCATACACAAGATTGGATATAGACACAAATAGATTAAAGATTAGTGAAACATAAATAATAATGTTGTAGATTCATAGAGACATAAGAAAATAGATGGCATTTTAAAATTAAATCTCAACTTGAAAATGTAGAAAAAATATATATATATATATATATATAGTTTATAAATTATATACAATTATGTCTATGAAATTCTTTCTGATCTATTAACTAATTCATTATTGAGGATTCCATAAAAACATTCATTGATTACCAAAGGTAAATTTGTATATTGAATACCCATGATACATCTTTCACATACAAACATATATATATAAGTAAACTAAATTTTCCTGTTAGCAGATTCCCTTTAAGAGATAAGCGCCAGCAACTGCTGGGAGGATCTGTGGCGCAATGGTAGCGCGTCTGACTCCAGATCAGAAGCTTGCGTGTTCGATTCACGTCAGGTTCAGATAATTTTATTTTCATGGATAATTTCGTTTGTCTTCTGTTTGTTTTTGTGTTTTTTCCTTCGCTATTGTTTGTCTTCTATTATATCTACTCTAGTCTTCTTCTCTCAAGTAAAGGATGCGTTCCCAGCCTGGTTATACTTTGGAGATGAAAGCTTAGCTCTTCTGCAAATACAATAAGGAAAATGATCAAAAGCAATTCGACCATTGGAGATGCGGGTCCCTTCAACTAGTTTTGATAAACTTTTATCATTCCTATAGCTTCGTGCTTTTGAGCTCTATTGATACTATTTTTCTTCTTTATCTCTTTTGATGTTATTTTTACTTAACACCATGTGAGATCTATTTTTATTTCATGAATCATTTGTATTTATACATTTATTGTATCTATTTCATGTATTCTATGAATTTGAAATTATAACATTGTGTTCTATGAATTTGAAATTATAACATTGTGTTTAGTGATTCAATTTGATGGTTTGTTATCAAATTTGCTATTATAAGATTGATCTTAACATTTGTAACTTCAATCTTCAATTTGTAGATTCTACCTTCCATTGTGACTTTAAGTGTGTTCTAATTATTGAAAAGTTGACCTCCATTTGATATAAAATTTGATACTTCTCTATTAATAACAATGTAATTTGATCCATATAATTATATGCTTAAAATCAAAACTACATCCTAAATAAACTAATACCCTTAGCATGCAATTAATGAGTTCGCTAGATGAAAGGTTTACCACTCGTCAATCATAATGGTGAATTAAGATCTATATACCATTGATAGAAAGTGTTACCAAATCAAAATAAATAAAATTTTCAATGTGGAGGTGTGGGGAATCGAACCCCGTGTCTCACACATGGAAAGCGAGTGCTCTACTCAAAATATAAAGTGATATTAATATTATAATTACACATGTAGTACAAATGATATTCACTCTCTTCCTATCTTCTACTAGTATAAAGCCAAATAAAGTTTTACTTGATCCCATGCTAGCTAATAAAGAGGGAGAGAGTAATTTTTTTCCCACATTGTTTGCTATTAATTAATTTTTTAAATAAATACACAGATGTACTCAAGAAACAATTGAGAAAGAGGGTGGTGAATAATTTCAACACAATTATAAGAACAAAGTTGCCCCCATTGTTTAGATTTTTTAATGATGAGACTATGTATGAAAGCCTTGCACTTAATTTTTTCTATTTTTTATAGCAACAGTGTCTAGGAGATCATAAAACAATAATTGATATGGTATAACTAGTTGCATTAACGAGTTTCTATTTTTATAGCAACAATGTCTAGGAGATCATAAAGCAATAATTGATATGGTATAACTAGTTGCAATAAAGAGTTTATGGGATTTTATAGAAGGTTGTATATTTCTTATAGATAGATAGATAGATATGTCTATATATATGGATATATATGTAGATAGATAGATAGATCAGATTTTTATATATATGGCTATAGATAAGTCAGACTTATTTTCTTTCATCCTTTTGTTTTAATTTGTTCTTCATTTCAATCATATATAATTTGTTGGTATAGATAGATAGATAGATAGATAGATAGATATGTCTATAAATATGGAAATAGATAAGTCTGATTTATTTTCTTTCATCTTTTGTTTTAATTTACAATCTTCATCAAAATCATATATAATTTGTTGGTATCTTTAGTTTGACAATTAGCTAAATTTTGTCTTGTTATATCTACCGGAGTCATGTTCTTCTCTCAAGTAAAGGTTGCATTTCGAGCCTGGTTATATCTTGGAGATGAAAAGTTTCATTCCAATGAAAGCTTAGCTCTTCTACAAATACAATAAGGAAAGGTGTTTAAAATGATCTAATGCAGTTCAACTATTGGAGATGCGTCTCTCTTAACTTGTTTTGATAAACTTTTATCATTCCTATAGCTTTGTGCTTTTGAGCTCTATTGATACTATTTTTCTTCTTGATATATTTTGGTGTTATTTTACTTCTTGAGCATTTGCATTACACTTTGTGAGATCTATTTTTATTTCCTGAACCATTAGTATTTATATATTTATTGTATCTATTTCATGCATTCTATAAATTATAACATTGCGTTCAGTGATCTGATTTGATGTTTTGTTATCAAATTTGCTAGTATAAGATTGATCTTAACATTTTTAAGTTCAATCTTCAATTTGTGGATTCTACTCTCCATTGTGACTTTAAGTGTGTGCTAATTATTGAAAAATTGACCTCCATTTGATATAAATTTTGATACTTCTCTCTTAATAACAATCCAATTTGACCCATATATATGTTTTAAATATCACCTATACAATTATACACTTTTCACAGCCACTTAAAATCATAACTACAACCTAAATAAACTAATACCCTTAGCATGCAATTAATGAGTCCATCAAAAGAAACATTTACTACTTGTTGATCATAATGGTGAGTTAAGATCTATATACCATAGATAGCAAGTGTTACCAAATCAAAATAAATAGAATTTTCAATGTGGTGCAGGGAATTGAACTTCGAGCCTCTCACATATGAAGCGAGCACTCTACTTAGAATCTAAAGTGATATTAATATTAAAGTTATACTTGTAGTATGAATGATATTCCCTCTCTTCTATCTTCTACAAGTATAAAGCTAGAGAAAATTTTAATTGATTCTAGGCTAGATAATAAAGGGAGAGAGTAATTTTTATCCCACATCATTTGCTATTACTAAAAATATTAATAAATATACAAATGTACTCGAGAAATCTAGTTGAGAAAGAGAATAGTGAATAATTTCAAAATAATCAAAAGAACAAAGTTGCCTACATTGTTTAGACTTTGGAACAATGAGACTATTATTAGAGCCTTGAACTTATTTATTTTTATTTTTATAGCAACAATGTTTAGATCATAAAGGAATAATTGATATTGTATAACTAGTTGTAGTAAATATTTTATGGGATTTTGTAGAAGGTTGTATATTTTTTATAGATATAGGTAGATAGATACATAGATATATATGTCTATATATATGGATATAGATTGATAGATATGTATGTATATATAGATATGGATAAGGCTTCAACTTATTTTCTTTCATCTTTTTAGTTTAATATATTCTTCATTTTTGTCACATATAATCTTTTGGTATCTTTGGTCTAATAGTTAGCCAAATTTTGTCTCGTTTCAATTTTCAAGTTAACTCGACTTATTTTCTTTCATCCCCTTGTTTTAATTAAATCTTCATTTTAGTCATAAAATTTGTTTGTTTTTTCAATCTATCACTTGGTCAAATTGAATAATATTTCTTGCATTTATAGATTAAAGGTATTTTCAATTAATATTTCTTGTTTTGCATTTTTGAGACAATGGTATTTTAGTAATTGCCACATATTTCTTGAAATATTTTTATTTTCCAATTGGAACAACTTCATTTCTAATGCCCACCGATATTCTATGTGACAATGTATTTTGGATGATATATTAATAAGTCTTATTGGAATATTTGTAAAGTTGGAGATAAGGGAGGATTGATGTGATAATAAGATTTAGGGCCTTCTTCTAAACTTTCATTAAGATATTTAAAAAAAATATGTAAATGAATTAGACACTACTAGAATATTGTATAACCAATGAAAAAAGTGTATGAATTTGGTCATGCTTTACATTCTCCTATTATTTTATTGTGAAATAAAATTTAATTAAGAAGTAAAAGTGTCAAAATCAAAATCAAAATATGTACATATATTTAGAGTACCAAAAGAAGAAGCACTATATTATGGTGCAAAAGTAAAGGTACAAAAATTAGGTAGTAAATACTTTGTTAATAATTTTGAAATCCTCTTAATGGACATGCCATCAAAAGACAAAAAGAGAATGAGAAATAATAATATTCTATGTAAAATAAAATTAGTCACCCTAAACCATGTGGTCCTAAGAAGTAACTAGTACTTTTATATGTATAACCTTAGGTATGTATATCATGTCTCGACCTACAAAACACCCTACAATATTTTTAGCAAGACACTGACAAAGGACCAAAGTTTGGTTGATTAATGGGGAATCACATACAAAAGTGCTTTGAGTTTTCTATCCTAATATCTATTTTAAAATAGTGTCATGAGAGGCAATTTCGATGATAGACTAGAGTAAGGGACACGGATCAGACAAACGTTAAATTCACCTTTGTAGAATGTACCAAGAGGGAATTGTTAAAATGAACTTATAGATTGTAACTAAGGAGAACTACCACTAATTTTTTTGAGTTTCTCCCCTCATTCTAACAATTAACCAGCATCATGCTCTTTTATAGTGGTTCCTATTAAGATCACTCTCTTACGTAATATTTCTACTATAAAATGGAAAAATTCATAAAGATAGATATTTTCACTTTAGATTATATTTATGGGAAGTGTATATCTAGCTTTGAGAATGCATGTTTGACTGCATTTATTAATTAATTAAAAATTAAAAATCCATTGTATTATGATTTTTAATTAACTAATGAATGCAGTCAAAAGTGTACTCCTAAGACTGGATAAACAATAGTATATTTGTGTGGGGGTGTGTAACCATGAGCTCCTTTTATCACAAACTATGACATGGACTCTCCACAATGGGAGATGATAAACATATCCCCATTCCATATGCAATTATTATTGTTCAAATCTTATTGCCGACGTCTTTTTTGGAATTTGTACCTACTTTTACTCTAGTTGGAATCATACAATATTTTCCTTCTCTCAACACCTCCACTAGGGATTTCTAATTGTTAACATGCTTGTAACTGACTAGCTTAATCATCACCTGCCTTGGAATCTTAAACATAAATTCCAACAAAAATCAAATAGCAAAAGTCTTGTTATTTGTTAGAAGGTCGTTTATTTGACAATCACTAAACTACAAACTTAACCTTTATAGTGATTTTGGACATGGTTCTTCATTTAAGATCAAAATTCCAAGGTAAAAGCACAAAGTTGTGTCACTCTTTCAGCCAGCTTATCAACACAACTAAATTTAAGTATTTCTAACTAAAAATAAATTTTGGTCAAACATATGATCTAGTAAGATTCATTCTAGCTAAGCTAGATACTTCCACAACTTTTTCAACTAAAATTGTTGACTAAAAATATATGGAGCACCAGTTTGAGTTCAATTTACCAAAAAATTAAAATTATTTGAAAAACTTGAAGTTTCAATAACTCCTACTAATATGAGGAATTACAAAGCTAAGTTCTAAGTGAGGCCATAGGAGATGCCATTTTCTGAAACTTTAGAGAAGGAGCATCTACAACATGTGTTCAAAGTGGAGTGTCCAAGTAATTGTAGTGGTATAAAGATAGTGCTCGGTGATGAAATTATCAGCCAAAAGAAATAGAGGATCATCTTCCCATCTAATCTATGTGCAAGGGTATGATATTTGGAATGGGGAAGCATTTCTTGGTGGAATCTTCCCAAGGCACTTCCTGATTCACAATACCAAATATGTAAAAGTTCATGATGCATTTAAAAGATCAATCAAAATGGACTGCTTAGGAAATATTTACACAACTCTTACCAAGTATCAATTTGATTTGGGAAAGGACACATTTGCTCTGTTTAAAAGAAAATACCTTACAATTTCAATTCTCCTCACTCATATTTGAGTTCTAGATAACCAGACAAAGCGGCCTCTAAGTCAGCCAAACCGACCTCTATAAGTTCTAGATATTAATGTTACTCTTCATTCACAGTTAGCTAATGGAGTCAATAAATAAGTTGGTGAAAATTTGGTACATGATATTACTGTAGAAGTTGAAAATCGTTAAATGGTAGTATCTTTGTTGGAGATAATGTATGAAGATATACATATATGGGCTAGAATATAGATAGTAAGTTTTTAGTTTTGAAAATGGTTGTTAGCATGTAAAAGTTGCTAAACATTGTGGAGCAACCCTCTTTTGCTGTAAAGCTGGTATATATTTATGTAATAGGTGAATTTTGATGGCTGATAGGGGAAAAAAGTAGACATTAAAAAACTCAGTCATTCCTGAAAAATAAATGTCAGAGTATTTTGACATCTTTATAATTAAAATATCATATATATCAATATAATATATAGGCTATAGCCTTTTGATAAAAAAAAATCCTACTAATGTAAATAACATTTTTTTAAAAAAATATTAAAATACCCTTTTGTAGATCCATAAGTGTAGTTTTCAAAAATATATTTGTTTTAATAGTTTAATTATTATTTATATTTTATTTTTACTAAAAGTAGGTTATCAACACAAAATATTAGGTTGATTACCATGCCAAGGAAAAATACTAAAACTTATTAAAAAAAATAAAAAATATGATGCACTAGATAAAAGAATCTATTTCAAGATGGTATATCTTTTTTCCATTTTCGACAAATATTTAATATGAAAGTTGACGTCCAATGAAAACAATTGTTTTTTCATTCACACACATTTTAATATTTATTTAAAAATATATATTTATCAAAATTGAAAAAAAAGTTTCCATGCACTAAAGTTTGAAATTATAAATACACAAAAAATTTGAAAGAAAAAAAAAATTTACTATAAAAAATTTGACGTCTCATGCAACTTCATTTTTTCAACATTTTATTAGAAACTAAATTATAGTGTTAATTTATTAAAAACTAGTTTAAAATATTTAAAAAAAGAAAAGAAAATAACAAACATAAAATATACTAAAAAATACATATTTTACTAGTTTATATCATTTCAAAATTCATAACATATGTTTCACTTTTTAGTGATTCAAGTTTAAAAATTAGATTAATGTTGGTCATTTCCTTTATAAAATGTGAAACAGTTTTGTGCTTTGACCCCCCACCATTTCTTAATTTAATTTCTAAGCCCTTATGTTGGAACCACATGTTTTCAAAAATTTAAAACATAATTTTAAAGAATTATCACACTTCCATATTAAAAAAAAGAAAAGAAACTATGATGATAAAATTATTTGATGGACACTAAAATCCTACCTAATCTAATTTAGATGAGGCTTTTTCTAATCATATCCAAGTAAAATTTATCTGGACTTAATTATATACCAAAAAGACAACACTCTACTATAAGATTAGCTAAATCCTTTGTGTTATCATTAAATTATCTACTACTCTCTCAATGTTTCAAAGGAGTAAGGGGATTATTAAAATATTCTACTACCATCAATTTAAATTTTGGATAAGATATTTTGGAAATGTTCAACTCATTCCAAAGACCTCTTCTCCCTAAATGAGAATTAGGGGCACAAATATGTGATAAATCCAAACTAAGATGTCTTATTTATTAGTGAAAAAAATAGCTAGATGATGGATACTCTTAACAGTAACATCCCCATCAACTATTTGGTTATCCAAAAAAATTTGTGATACCTCATAAATTTTGAATGTCCTTGGTAAGATGATTTTCTCAAATACATTATATTTTAACAATCAACTCAAATCTTAGCTATTTTTTATCACCAAGTTTTCTATGTGGGTAAAGTGAGAACATACAAAGATTAAAATGATAATAATTTTAATAAGTAATTTAGTTCATTAGCCACCAATAATTTATAACACTATCAAATTAATAGAATCAATCAATGTCAAAATAATTTAGAAAATGATATATAAATTTGATCATGTGTTAATTGTAAAATGAAAAAATATATCACTCTTCTAGATCACACCAAATTGGTGGATAATTATATGAAAATAAATTGATCCAATAGTTAGATCAATCAATATCTTCTTACAATAACAACATGAATACGATGGTGAACTAATCAGAATCTTTAACAATAATAATCAAACTATTGATATTTATGTGTAAGTGTCTATATCTATTTGTGTATATGTATATGTATATACATATACATATACACAGATATGCATATATATATATAACATAAATATATGTGTGTGTGTATACATACATACATGCATACATATATACATACATATATATATATACATATGTACACATATATATATGTGTGTGTGTGTGTGTGTGTACATATGCATATACATATACATACATACATACATACATACATACATACATAAATACATATACACATACACATAGGCACACATATATATACACATACATGCATAAAAAATATAAAGATATAAATAGAAACTAAGTATATACCATCAAATATCAAAGTCCATAAAATCACATGGGGGATACATTATCAAAAATATATAAAGTAGATTTCTAAAAAAAGAAAGGGTCTAAAGTATAACATGAATAAAAATAAAAACTCATGATAAGGATTTTTGTAAGATTCTTGGCTTACCTCATGCTAGGCCCCACTTTGTCTAGAATTTTTATGGGTTTTACTCCATGAAATTGACCCTAAACTCTCAGTATATAGCCATGAATCCTAATCAACCAATATCTACTCAAAGGTATGCCTCCTTAGACTAATTATCTTGGGTGTCCACTTATGCATCTAATAGCTACTACAATAGAACTTTTGTTACTATATCACTCTCAAGCATGGATACTATCCTTTGAGCTTCCCATCTATCCAACTCCACATTTAGTCTATCTCTCTTTTTGAATAGAATTTAGATATAGCATTATCTTCTCCTCTCTCTAATGGAACCATCCTACATTAGTTAGAATATAATTCCCTTTTTAGAGGCTCATTAATATGCCTTACTATATCAAGTAGCTATATTGGATATAAGGAAATCTATCTAACAAGAGAATTATCATATACCATTTTGTCTCTTAGTATCGCTAGAACTCCTCAAGTCAACTACCCCATGAATAATGAGATAAGGGTAACCCACTTGAACCCTATCCACCTATACATTATACACGTCATAAGATTAGGATTAATTACCTGATTATGCAATAAAATAAAATAACTATATAATGTGAATGAATATCACATCTATAATTGCTAACCTTCTTGCCACTCCTCATTAGCTAGAAGTTTCCAAAATGGTGTATTATACAAGGATGATTATACTTATCTACTCTTAATGGTTATCTAATTTATTATATGTGAAATGAAGAAAAATAGGGTTTGAAAAAGGGGGTTAAATATCATATGATAAGGGACCTATTTTCCTCTATTTCATTATGAAATGAGATCTACATAATGAATTGATTATCAACCCTTAGGTGAATCAAGTCAAATTGAGAATCTTCAGATTTCCTTATGGATGAAGGACGAGGGTCAAGGTCAAACAACACTTTGGGGAGAAAAACTAAAAATATAAAATCAACACCAAAATGCAATCTAACAGTTGAAACAAAAATATTAAACTCAGTATTTGTAGAACTAGAGAACAAAATGTGGATCTAAGAAGGGTAGAGACTTGTGTACCAGTCACCAAAAGTGATTTTTAAAATCCAACTTGAGACTCATTCACCCATGGGTGAATGTACAAGGGTTGCAACAATCATTTGGGAGCCTCTAGTGTAGATTTGAAGCTTTTGACTTGTCCAGGTTTTAGTGTTGGAAAGTTAGAAATCCAATCTATAGGTCTGATTCTATGATTTGACAACTTTTACAACTTTGACAACTTTGTAAATCTTGCACTTCAAAAGGTCTTCAAGTCTTCTTCAACCTAAATCTGCAATCACACATATAAGAGAATTTTTATTTTTATTTTGGGTGAATAGGGATTTTCCTTGGTCAAACCCTATTTTGGTAATCAAACCTTGAATTGAAATGAAACATGAAAGAGGGAATGAAGAATGAACATAACTATGTTACCACTCAACTAACCCTTGTATGAAAAATTGATAATGGAGATATTAGGAGGTCTGCAACTTGCATGAGATGGTTGAATTGGATGTGGATCTTCACACTTTATTCTTGCTTGGAATGATACTTTGAATGCTTGACCTGATCATGAAACCTACGTCACAATGTTAGCTCCAAAAGCATGCATGATGCAAGAAGACTTTGGCACGATGAATGGATCTTCAATGTGCAATAAATATCTAATATATCTTCTCTTGAATGCCTTTGGTTACTCTTGAAATGCTTCAAAAGTTCTCATAAAATTCTCATAACTTTTCTAGGTGAAACATAGTGAAATAACCTTGTATTTATAGGTATGCATCCTTGATTTCCTGAAATTCAAATATCACAAGTCAACATTGATTATGGATTTGAAAAAAATAAAATTCCACCAAAAACATAATTTAAATTTAGGTCCTAAGGTTTAGGGAGGACCCATTCGCAAACACACATTGTTCAACGTAAATTTTTATGTTTAGGCCATGATTATTGTTGGGTTTCCCCTTTGGAAAATGTAATTTAATAGGATTGTAAATGAATTAAAGGGAAAATTAAGGCATAATTAAGCTTAATTTAATTAAGAGGGCCCAAATAAGTGTGTAAATGTAAAGAGGTACATTTAGCAACACTAAATTAAGGCATTATGAAGTCCAATTTAAATAAGGAGAGCCCAAAAAAGTGAGAAAATGTAAAGGGTTATATTTTCCTACACTATGTTTAGCCCCCACTTTAGTGAGAGGATGACCCTGCGCCAAACTCACACTAAAGTAGACAATAAAGAGAGGTCTACTTGTACAATTGTTGGAAGGATAAGATGGAAAAGATCAAGGAGGATGAACAATCACCCACGATCTAAGATATCATGGAAAAACCAACAAAGGCACAAGGAGACACATGCCTATGTGAAACCTATATATGTATGCAACAATGACAAGATACTCAATCATACAATGTCAAAAACTCAAAGATAGAAAAAAAGAAAAAGAAAAGGTGTGGATCAAGCCTCGACTATCCAACACGATGTGGAACATGCCTCAACTATTTTTCAAAAAATGTTTACAAGTGGAACTCAATGTCCATCAATGCATGCTCACATGGGCTAGTGAAATCCGTTGTCCACTAGGTGAGTCCCCAAGGGTGGAAAATGAGAGAATCTTATTAGGCTCCCATACCATACCAAAGTTATACCTTTGATAACTTTACCACACACAATATGAAATTCAAGCTCCATAAGGCTTAGCAAGCTGCACTATGCTAAATGAAAGTATGAACAAACAAGGCACCATAGGAAAGAAAAGTGTGTTATGCTTGGTGGCCATAAAAAGGGTTGTAACTTCAAGATTCATAAGGTTACCAAGTTGTGTTACGATAAACACTTATGAGCAACATGAAAATAGGATAAGACATGTTCAAAGGGGTTTCTCTTAGTTCATGTAAGGTCTCCTCTTAGGTAACATCATGCCTAATGTCTCCAAGAGAGGAAAAGTCTAGGATAAAAGATTTGTAACTTAGGGAATGCAATGCATAGTATCACCACTAAGAGGAAAGTCATATGCCAAGAAAGTTCACACTCTTGGAGGACATCAAACCCAATGAAACCACCAAGAAGAAGAAACATCACAAGAAGTAATAAGACCACACAATGAAACATAAGGAATAGTCCAAGGTCTCCAAAATTGATAATGCCAATGTATGCCCATACTTTAAAGAAATTGCTGACACCACACTATGAGCAATTACTTTAAAGTAGCAAATGATAGATGCTAACAATAAAGAAGAATTGAGAGCTTATTTGGAAAGACCTATGTCAAGTCATATGTTTCCAAATGAAGCTACATCATGAAAAGGGGTTTCCCCCAAAATGAAATCCCAAAATCACATAAGGGATCCACGAATTTGGGGTCAAAATATTTATTTTCTACAATGATATTATAGAGCTCAGAAACATCATCATCCCCCAAATAATGCATGGAATGGGAATAATGACACATAAAGAGTGAAAACAAAGAAAAATCCTTTTGGGTCAACATGGAAGAGACCTAAATTTCTTGATGCCTAGCATCATCCCCAAAAGGAAAACATAAGAAAAAAGAAAATATAAAGGGGTTTGTGACATATAGAAGAATGAAGGTACAAATAGAGGAATGAACATGATGATACATCCAATAGAATAGTATGGGGGATCACATTACACACATGCAATCACAAAAATAACATGAAAAAGAAAAAAAAGACAAGACTAGTAAGACACATGCGAGTCAACCTATAGTAGGTTGTCTGTATCCTAATCTTGTTCATCATATGCAAAAGGAAAATAACTAGCCAAAGGGACAATGTCAAGTGCCAAACTAGGACAATCACCAAGTTTAGCACATGGTGGATCACTCTTGTAGGAGGATCATCACGATTGTTATTAGTTAAGCTCATGGAAGAGGAAAACAATAAATTTAACTCTTTATGTACTTCCTCATCAATTTTCGTAGTTTCATTATCATCACCTGCTCTAAGTTTATCACAAAAAAAGGTCTAATGATAATATCCATTGAAGTTTATTGTTCTTGTTGTTTTCAAGATGTAGGATGTTGTTTTGGTGGAGGAGAATCATCATGCATTGCTTGAGGTAAGTTTGGATTGTGATTTTTTGTGTTGTTCTTTTCTTCTTTTTCTTGTAATAAATGAACAATAGCATGACATCTATGCCTACACTCTCTAGCATTTCAATTCCTTTCATTTGATTTTCAAGTTGTGATTATGTAGGAGCAAGTTTATCAATCACAGGTTTCTTTTCTTCCCTAAGGGAGGAACTGATAGAACCATGGGAGGTTGTTCAACCACTTTCTCTTTAGCTTTGTAAACTTGTTTTATTTTAGGAGGCACAACGAGACTTATTTGGTTATCTCATGGTATCTTATAGGAAATGGGTGGAGGATTTTCTATGTTTTGGTCTTGGTTACTTGGAAGGGCTTTTGGTTCAATCATAGTCTCATCAATGATATGAGGCTTAATCGTGTGTTGTGGCATATTGGTAAGAGATAATTTTTCTATGAGTTTTACCTTAAAATTTTTCTAAGATTTGAAAAGAAGTCCTCAAGAGACCTAATAAGTTCCATAGGTTCAGAAATCCAATAAGAAATTCCCATAAGAAGATATAGGATTAAATCCACTATGATGCACACTAAAGATCTCATTTCCAAATGGAAACTTTAAGAATTTATGCACAACCAATGGGATGAAATTCATGGAGTGAAACCACAGATAGCCTAACTACAAATGAAATTGGTTTGACAATGGGATGATGAAAAATGAGACATGTAATGTTTTTGGTCCAACTTTCAAAGGAAGAGTTATCAAACCTATCATAGGGAAAGCAAAACCATTAAGCATTTTGATCCATGCTTTCAGGTTTTCATAATTATCTTGATAAAGCTCATGCACAAATAAGAATTATTCATTGATCACATTCTCTACAAAAAAAAGATCAATTAATATCCCATTAGTAGGTTTGTCATTGATTCTTCCAGCTATGTAAAGAGGACCATCAGGTGCATGTCTAATTATTTCATGTTGTGAGAAAGAAATGTCAAGCCGCATCTTAGTTAGGCCCTTACAATGTTGAATTTTGGTAAGTCCAATCATATTGTTTATTTTCTTCATGTTTTCATCATTTGTTTCAACATTTATCACATCATTCTTTGTTTCACTAGCTTTTAAAAAGGAAATGTTATGATTTGGCATAGGATTAGTAAAGATTTTCAGATTTTGATTATGAGGGGCTACAAAATTATTACCTTGATCATTAACACCGCCAATTTGAATATGATTAGAATCAATGAGGTCTTACACAAGATGTTTAAGATGCTTGCAATATTTTGTATCATGTCCATTTGTCGATGAAAATGGAATTAGGAATTTTCTCTATAGTTAGAAAGTCAGGACTTAGTAGGATTAGGAGCTCTAACAGGAGGTAAGTAAATTAAGTTCTTGTTTAAGAACTACAACATGATATTATGAAGGGTGTCAGGTGGAGGTGTGAATTAGACCTCTTTCCATTAGAAAATGCATATGGATTTGTCATCTTTATAACAACCACTTGGTTATCAATATGCTGGGTTAGTTGAGGGGGATTAAGTTGTAAAAAGCATTTATTTTATTTCTTGAATGGTTGATAGTTGTTATGAGATGTGGATTCATATTTTTTAGGATGGCTAGAGGGAGTTTTCACTTCATGACTACGAAGAGAATTTTGATAATCATGAAGGGAAGTACCTGTTGATGGGTGTTTTTGTACTTCTCAACAAAGACATCAAAAAAGTATGCTATCTATCTTGAAAGGTAATTTTCTGCAAATAAGTTTTAGAAAATCACCCCAATGTCTCTTGAGTGTTAGGTCATGATAGTGCATAAAACAACTCAGTTGATTGATGTGTTTTGTTGGTAATCACAAGGGGCATTTGTGGTTTACTAAGCATGGGGATTTGGGTCTATGAATGGAGTTTCATAAATTTTGGAAATGAATGAACAATTGCTGCAAGTTCAAAACAACAAACTTAGACTCCTTTTGTTCATGAGATTTGGCTTTATAATGATGTTGGAACTTGTCTTTACCTTCAGATTTTAAAGAAATGTCAAAATGGAAAAGGGGTTAGAAGTTTCCTAAATTTGCAACTATGATGAACAACAACAATGGAGGATGCTACAGTGGACAGACTTCCAAAAGCTGAATCCTACTTAACGAAGGACAACTCACATTCTCACAAAATTAGTACAATCTTGAAGGGGTCTTTGCAGATTTTCAGATTGTACATTCACCTCTTTTAAGCATGAATAAACAATTGAAATTAGGTGCATCATCATAAATAAGATCAGACTAACTTTACACAGTAGCATTTCATAAACAAATAACCAAAAGTATGAGCTGGAAATGCATCAAACACAATAGCATACATCCACCATTAAAGTACATCATGAACTATCAACTGAAAAAAAAAACTTAAACTTGAAACAACAAAGATGAGATATATTATTTGGAAATAGAATCATGCACTCATGGAGAACAACACATAAGAAACCATTAACTCAATTCTTTTCTCATATATTTTTTAGCAGCATGTTTTTACACAACAACTCATCTCTCTCTTGAAAATGAGAGGATGCCCCTATTTATAGTTTTCAAAAAGTAGAATGAATGGACAAGATTCATTTACAATGAGTGGCTTAGATTCATTCTAACTTAGGGTTTCACCTACCACCAATATATTACAATATACAAATAGACTTTTATCTTTTCCCTATTTTGTCTTTTAGCTACTTCTAGCCTTTATGACTATTTTGTCAAATATTCATCTGCTATAATAGGCTTTCTAGCTTCCTTTTGTGCATTTTCATATTCCACAAACTTGTCGATTACAACTATGAGCTTCTTTTCTTCCATGATGCCATATGTGAAGACCTGAAAGGAAACTCTTTTAAATTCTTCTCTCATTTGATCCTAGTGCCCTATGCATTTTGGATCAACCTTGATCATTTGTTTTGATTCAATGAAGGCTCATGCAGTGAAGTCCATGAAGTCTAGTGATAGTGTGTCACTAGCCCCCTATTCCATTTTCTTATGAAAATCTTGCTTGATCTTCTCTGGATCTAACTCCAGGGAGGGAATTTCGTAGCCTATCATCAGCTTCAAGTAATCATCAAACTCAACCTGATGGGCTACAATCCACTTGTAATTGTATTCCAACTCTCATTGGGCCTTTTCCAAAAATATCTTTCCTATAGTCAAGATTCATTATCCACGTCTCGAGTAGCCAATGATCCTCCTTGGAGAGCTCCAATTCCTTTTCCCAAGTTTCTTGAGAGAGTTTGAGTATGCTCTCTAGCTTCGGATAGGTTATCCTATATAGCTTAGGGAACTCTTTGTAGGTGTCTATTATATCTTTGACCTTCTTTTGTAGGGTCTAAAAGTCATTGTACATTTTGGCTGCATGATGTATGCACATATCATCATTGTAGACTACCTTGTTGAACCACTCTGAGCTAGACTTGGTCCAGTTTTTCATTCTCTCCATTTTATTTACCTCCTCCTTTGAGAGCAAGGTGGGCGCTAGTGATTCTATCAGAGATTCTTCTTCTATTGAAGTCCAATTTTGAATGTAAGCAATAAGTTTTTCTACTTGTGGCTTCAGCTCTTCCTTTGTGGACTGATCTTTGTTCATTTTCTGCAAAATGGAGGAGACAAACCTTTAAAATTCATTGATCTTCTATTCACAAGTTGCTGGGCCCAGATTAATGGTGGATATGTCTTGGCCCTAGATGGTGCTTGCATACTTTTTTGCTACTGGAGTGGCTATATGTAGTTTTCTGGACCTGGAAGCATCAATCGTGATGTGGGACCTGATTTTAGGCTTCTTTTATTTATGGGTCCTCACCTGTGCCCTAGCTATGATGACTTCTAATCAAGCCTTGGCATCAATGACTATTGGAGCCTTCTTCTTTAGTTGCTACTCCAGCCATGTGGGGACCTTTGTTTGATGTTTTGGTGATTCATGATCACCTTCCTCTTCTTGTTCCTTCTGAGGAGCCTCTTCATCACTCTTTTCTTCCTCATCCAACTCCTTTTCTAGTAGCATGGTCTACTCTTTTTTGGGTTCAATGATCTCTACACCTTCCTCAACAACATTTTCATCTTGTGTTGTTCCCTTAGTAGCTTCAAGCTCGGTCCCAACATTGTTTGTGGGCTTTGCATCCTTTTCTTTCACAATTTCCTCTTCTTTGTCTTTCATTCTTTCTTCTCCTAGAAGTGTCTCTTTATCTTTCAGGCCCTCATCTTGGCCAATCTGTGGAGGCTCATCAATTATCTCCACATTTGTATCTGTATCAATCTTCCCTTCGTCAGAGTAGTGCTCCTTAGGGTGTACCTCTTTGTTTGTGTGTCCTTGGGGCTACTCCTCATCTAGCTCCTAATCAGATGTTTCAACTTCATAATACTCATCGAGCTTCTTAGCATCTTCCCCCTCAAGCATTTGTTGCCTCTCTTCATCAGAAGCCACCTTGTCTATATTTAGACTTAGTCTTCCCTCAGGATGCTCAAAGTAATCATCCCTATCTGAACCCTCTAGTTCTTTAGCAACATCTCTCATGGAAACCCTAGTTTTCTCTGCACTGATCTTCTCCATTTCTTATGAGATTTTCATTGTCACCTTCATTTTTGGTGGTTCAGTAGGTGGTAGAGGGAGAGGTAAAGTGACAACAAGCTGAGCCATTAATACTTGGACCTTGGGGTCTAGGATTACCCCAGAGAGCTCTATCAACACATTTTGCATATAAGTTGTGAAGGCATGCAACAAAGTGGGAGGTGCCATGTTATCATTGGCAACAAAGGAGACATAGTGGAAAGGGTAGGTAGTGAAGGTAGGAGTGAGGAGGATGATAGTGGGGAAGTGGGGGAAGAAGAAGAGTTTAACACCACTATTGGAGCAATTGGTGAAGCGGAGGTGAGGTGGACAGAGATGTCCACGACCAACGAAGATGAGATGAGAAAAAACTTAGGAGTGGAAGGGGATGGTGTGGTGATGGCAACAGTGGTAGTGGTTGACAAGAGAGCAATGGTGGTAGGTGGTGGTGAGCGAGGTAGCTCAAACTATTCTTCCTCTTCATGTTGGTGCTCCTCCTCTTGGATGGTTGGAATTTCAAGAACAAAAGCTCTCATTCTTTTCACCTTCTTTGATGGTTTCCCTTCCATTTCCTTCCTCGTGTATACCTTATGCTTGGGCTTGCATTCAAGTGCATCTTTCCTCTTTTTGGATCTAGTGATAGGCAGGGACTTGGGATCTTCACTTGATGAACCCGTAGCAACACCACTATTTGTTTCCCTCTTAATATCATCCTCAAGCTCCCCATATGTGAGTTGTGCACCTTATTCTTGCAATTGAGTTATTTTTCCATCAACCCACTATTTGGTTCTCTGTTCAATGGGGTGAGTGATAGTGTCTAGGTCGGTGACCTCCTATTCAACCCAATCAATTATTGGTAATGGGACTTTGGCCAAGGCATTGTAACCTTCATCCACAATATTTTCATCCTCGAAAATCTGATCTAGCATGGGGAACAAATCAATGGACTTCACGAATTGGGCAATCATCCTCATATAATTCCACATCCAAACCTCCTTTTCATTGCCATAGTTTTCCTAGAAGTCTTCAATGTGAGGTCGGTGGGGGTATTGTCTCCCAACTTTTTTCTTCATCTTTCCATGGGGATTCATGTTTCTCCTATCTATATGAAAGTCAAATTTATACTTTTCCATTTCCTTCTCTGAGTGCTCAGCACATTGGGCAGTAGAGAAATAGTACATTCCTTGTTCGAATGTAAGGGGATATGGGACTCCAGCTCGATGTTTGTTGCTTAATAGGCTATGGGAAATTTGTAGCTTTTGAGTAAGCCCTAATATAATGTTTCTATCATCTGGGTAGCACAGAAACTAGTAGGGTCTTCTCAAGAACCCTTCTACTCTGATGTATGTGAATTTTGGGAATTGGATGAATAGATATCCAAAACCCTTTATGAGTGCCTTGGCACTATGTGACACCCTTCTTTCGTAGTCTCCTCCCAAGATTATGATAATATTCCCAATGAAGGAATCATTCACCCTTCTGTAGTCCTTGAAATTCATATATTGTAGCTAGGGGTAGCAGTCATATACCTTCAGTTGTCCCTTTTTGGTTTCCAATGTCCCAGCATAGAATAACCCTTTGTATGGGAATTTGACTACTAAGAGGTAGACCAAATATGAGGTCATGTAGAATCTAGAGGTCTTCTTCATTTCCATGAATTGATCATGCAATTAGTTACTTATCATCTTTTCCCAGTGAAAGTTGGCGGTGGCTCAGAGGATCTATTTTACAAAATAGAACATCCATTCTTTGAAGAAGGTGATAGTAGGAAGGCCCATTACTCTACTCAGAAGCATGACCAGATCATGATATTCTTCTAGAAATTGCTCCTATATAATGTCAGAGGCACCTTATTGGCGTTGACCCTCTTATCCTTTAGCCATGATTGATTTATCGTTCTCTTACACCCAAGAGGATCCTGCTGCCAAATCGTTAGGAAAAATCCATTTTCTATTTCCTTCATTTCATCGAAGACCAGGATACCAAATGTCCTACCAATAGATTTGATAGATAAGTCTGCCAGTACCCTTCCATCTTTGGAAATTATTTTTTTGTTTTGAGAGTGATAGCACTCTCAACAAGCCATTACTAGTTCTAGAGCAATGACAGTGAGAGGAAAGCCAACTGATTTTGTAAGGCCACTTTCTTTTATTCTTAAGGCCTCATTTGTAGTGGGATTGATCATTACTCTATGCTTGAATTCATCTATGTTTACATGCCCAAGGTCGGTGTTAGAGATTGTGTCCTAGTTGGATGCGATCTTAGAAGTGCATTCTACTCCATGGAATTGATACTTAATTTACTCTTTCTCTTCTTTCCCCCTAGGAGTTCTGGCGGGTTTCTTTCCTTTATCAATTTTCCCCACTAGTTTCTTTGATGGCCCCTCAGTAGGTTCCATAAATCCTGCACCCAAAAGATGTAGTAAGTGTATTGACAGATTGATAGGATAAATGTCAATTAAATCTTGCAAACTCATTGTTAGATACATTTATATATTGTTGAAAGATCATAACATTCATCACATTTTATCATTTGAGGCTTGTTTGGGCTGCTTACGGGAATGTGGGTTTGGGGGTGCAGATGTCATGAGACTAAATGTCGTAAAGAACGGTGCAAGGAAGAGGGAAACTCGCAAATGACGTTCTAATGATGAATTCCCTCATGACTCAATTGTAAGATAAATCTTAGGCAAAGTCATTTGGCACATGTGAAATCTCGAATGGAAGCATCTTTAGTTATTTTCCTTTATCAAATCAGTCCCTTTTGGTTTATGTGGGCATGAGGACTGTGGGTGCCATGGGTGGGAAAACCATCAGTGTTTTGCTGTTAAAGAGCGGCCAAAGGTGAGCGACATTTTGCATGAGGACTTCCACACTGTGGAACCTGCATGGTCCTTCTCTTCAACTAAGTTCATTTAAGTCCTCCTAAGTTGTGATATGTGGTGAGTAGAGCATGAGGAGACAAAAGTTGGGTGGTGAGTTTTCATTAAGCTCTTTCCATTGGAAAATGGCTTCCAGAGGACGTTGTTCCATAGGCAACAAATTGCATAGGCAGACCCACTGAAGGGAGCCTCATTAGATCTTGTAATTTTTCTATATTCAATGCCAATGATGCTGGGGAATTTGGGATCCGCATAGCGAAGAGATGTGCTGATTTTTCTATTAAGGAATGGCCCTAGAGTGATGTCCCCCCACAAGAAGTAGTCCACAAAGGCCACCCGTGCTAAGGTTTTCATTGGAAAACTCAAAGTTTTAGTTTTGGGGAAATGTTGGCCGTGGAACCTGCATAGTGGAAAGGTGCTGAGGTTATTTCATTGGGAACGATGATGCCAAGATGGATGCATATGAGGACGAACCTGCATAATCACCCTGACTTAGAATTTTTTTGAGATTGGGCTTAACAAAGATCGAGAGCACGGGGAACACACTGTGGGAAGGTGCTTTGGATATGTTGTTGGGAATGGTAGTGAGTGGATGACCTTCCTCATGAGGTGGGCTGCTTGGTCGTGCCCACCAAGAGATCCGAATTATACTTGTATTGATTTGATCATCTATTACTAGGAATGATGACATTAGAGATGGAGTTCACAGGTTAGGGGGATGCGAAGGTCTTTTTTCGTTAAAGAACGGTGATGGTGGGATGAAAATCTGCATACTACGATCCATGAACACAGGACCACAAAGGCTTGGTGACTTAGCCATTTTAAAATGTTAACCCCCCCAATGATGCAGTAGCGGGGGTTTTAGGGTGTGAGTCAGTGTCAAATTGGATGTTATTTGGCAGCAATGAGTAAGCGGATTCCCACATGGGGGCCCGTGATGAACATTCCTTGCAATGTTTTGAGCACAGTGGTGAAGGGAATGGGTTTTTCATCCGCTAGATCAATCTTTCAAGTGGTATTTCTAGAGATGGGGGAAGAGGTTTTACTCAAGAATCCCATTAAAATCATCACATGGGGTTTGTTTTCTCTGTTTAAATCCTATACCCGTGAGCTTACCCCAAACCCTAACCTATAACTTTCAAATAGGATCAAAATGACAGGAATTAAGGGCTTGGATGCATACCTCCCTTGTGCATGTAGATGAATAAACTATTGCCAATATCTTCAAATCTTCCTTCATGTGTGAGGCTCTCCTCTCTATGGCTTGAGTTTGAATTTTACAAGTGTAAATGACAACCCCTCAGTGGACTATTTAGAAATGATCTTCCATTAATGCTCCCCATCAATTGCAAGTACGATGGGATTTGGGTAGGTAGGGTTACAGAAACCCATGCTAGCATAGATGCTTGACAAAGACCCAAGAAACAAAAGTGAGTGCAGAACCCACCATGCGGGTGGGGTTAGGATGAAAGATGCTAAAAATGTTAGAGTAGGGACGGTGACCCACTAAGGGATCTCCATAGGTATAAGTCCGCAATGAGGTATGGATGTGGTGGCCAATAGAGGGGGGAAGCTTGCATTTCAAGTCTCGCAAATACTAAAGACTTGATGAAATTTGGATGGATAAATTTGGTCAAGGTATATTTGATAACTTTGAGGCATGTGACCACTTTAAGCTTAGAAATAGGGGCACATAAAATGAGGAAAAAACAAAATGACTTGGTGAGAGCGAAATAGAAAGAGGGGGTCCCAGTTCGAATAGGGCGTGTGTGCTATAGGCACAACAGTACACAACTGTGTGAAGGAGGGAAATTTTAACATCTCAAGCTTAGTTTGGAATTCTTTTTTCAAATTGGAAATAAACATTCTTTGAAGGTTATCATTAGGAATCTTAATGTTTATTTGTGAATAAAGCATCTAGTATCATACTATGAAATCAATGACCTATTCATCATCCTTTTTTTTACAAATCATTAAATCAACCAAGGTCATCTTAGAACCCATATGTATTTGGAAGTGATTGCAAAAGGCATCAATAAGTTCATTGAATGAACATATTGAATTATTTGGTAAGGATGAAAACCATTCCAAAGGAATATCCCTCAAGGATCTAGGAAAGTGTTTACCCAAGAGTTTATCCTCAAAAATAAATTACCTACATAGGGCTATATATGTAGAAACATAGCTAACAAGATTTCCTTTCTCACCATATTTCTCAAATCTAGGGATCTCTATACCTTGTGAAATTTGTGCTCTAAATATCTCAAAGGATAAGGGATTTCTTTTGACATATTACGAAGGTTGACCATTTTGATTTTGACTTAATGTAGCAATTTTTTGGTGGAGGGCTGAAACATTTTGCAAGAGTGTGTTAAGGACATGATCATTACTAATGTTATGGGATGGAGGTGTATAAGGTGGAGTTGTATATGTATGTGGAGAGAAAGTGACTTGTAAGTTTGTGAGGGGAGATGGATTAGGAGATATGAGATTTGAATGCACAAAGCTAAAGAGAATCTCAATGGAAATACCTAAGGAAGTGTTGACATTGCTAG
>VDFB02026624.1:0-59571 GCA_007258455.2 Sequoia sempervirens | reverse complement strand
TAATAGGGTTTTCACGTAAAAATCTTGGTGTTCTCTGTGTTTATGATGTGTTGATTGTTTATGGTTTATTTTTCATGCATCAGATTTGAGATTAAGTTTCAAAAGTTTAAATAATCTGTGACAATTGATTCACTCCCCACCTCTCAGTTGTCTATCCTTTTTTTTCCAAAAATTTGTATCAGAGCAGGTTCCTCTAAAGAATTTTAAAATCTTGAGGTGATCCGAGATGGAATCATACAAGGACAGTCCTAGATTTGATGGAACAAACTACTCACTGTGGAAAGCCAGAATGGAGTGTCATTTGAGGTGTATTGGTGAAACCTTTTGGAAGATTACAAAGAACAAATATACTATTCCTCATAATGGTCCTTCCACTCCTGATGAGATCAAAGAGGCTGAGACGAATATCAGGGCTATTGAAGCTTTGCTAAGTGCTATGACAGATTCAAAAATGATAAATGTGATAGGTTTGAAGATAGCTCATGAGATTTGGATGAAGCTAGAAACTTTGTATGAAGGTGATGTACATGTGAAGGCCTCTAAGCTATAGAGTTTGAAAGGAAAGTATGAAAAATTGAAGATGGGAGAAGATGAAAAATATTTCTTCTTTTATGCAAAGAGTAAATGAAATTGTGATGGGTATTAGATGTGCCAGTGGTATTCTAGATGAATAAGAAATTGTAGCTAAAGTTCTCAAATCATTGCCTCCCTCTTACAATTCAAAGGCTCATGCTATTGAAGAGTTCAGATCAGTAACAAATGTGACAAGGGATATGTTGATTGGTAAACTTGTTGCCTTTGAGTTAAGTGAATTTGGTGATTCTGCCCCTAAGACTAAATTTGCATTTAAGGCTTCTGTATCTG
The DNA here is from genome assembly GCA_007258455.2 of Sequoia sempervirens. Classification (NCBI taxonomy): domain Eukaryota; kingdom Viridiplantae; phylum Streptophyta; class Pinopsida; order Cupressales; family Cupressaceae; genus Sequoia; species Sequoia sempervirens. The sequence goes on along the minus strand of VDFB02026624.1, from coordinate 58,707 downwards.
GAAGAAACATGAAAAGATATGATCTGGGAGAAAGTTCTAGAAAGACATTCAAGTATGAGGAAGAGATGAAACAACTTGAAGAAGAACAAAGAGAGGTTGAAGAGCTGGAAGAATTAATTGTAAAGAAAGAAGGTAGAGGACAAGGTAAGTATAAAGGAAAGTTGCCTATTAAATGTTTCTCTTGTAGTAAAATAGGTCATTTTTCTTCAAGGTGTCTTGAAAGAGTTCCTAGGTCTAAACCTTACAAACCTAGATTTCAAAAGAAGTGTTATTTTATTGAAGAAGGTGTGACTGATGAAGAATCAATAAAGAAAATGGAAATGAAGATGAATGGGTTTTCATCGCTATCAAGGGAAATGGTCTGATGGGTATTGAATTTGTTAAAGTTGAGAAAGATCTTGCAGCCCAAATTGAAGAAAAGGATGAGTGGGTTATTGACAGTGGATGCTCACATAATATGACTGGTGACAAAAGAAAATTTGTAAGTCTAGAGAAATATGTTGGTGGGGTTGTAAGATTCAAAGATAACAATGCTGGTGTGATCCATGGCAAACGATCTATTTGTCTTGGTGGTAAATATAACATTGATGATGTCCTTTATGTTGAAGGATTAAAGCATAACTTGTTGAGTTTTGGACAGATGGTGGACAAGGGTTATGATATTTAGGTCAAAGATGGAAGATGCAAGATACTTGGAAGTTCTAGAAATATGATTGCTTCAAGTACAAAGACAAGAGGTAATATGTTTCACCTAAGTGCTAGTAATGTAAGTTGTTTAATTGCTCAAGTAGATGAAAGCTAGTTATGGAATAGGAGGTTGTGTCATGTGAATTTTGATAACATTTTCAAGGTAAGTTCCATTCAAGCAGTAAGAGATCTACCTAAGCTAGTGAAGCTTGCTAACACAATATGCAAGGAATGTCAGATGGGAAAACATACTATAGTTTCTTTTCGGAGTAAAAAACATCACTCTAATGGAATACTGGAGCTAGTACATATTGATCTATGTGGTCGCTCTACAATCAAAATTCTACAAGGAGAAAGGTATTTTATGCTACTTATTGATGATTACTCTAGGATGACATGGGTTGCTTTCTTAAGAGAAAAATGTGAAGCATTAAGAAGTTCAAAAGTTTCAAAGCTATGGAAAAGAATGAGACAGGTCTGAAGATAAAATGCCTAAGGTTAGACTGAGGTGGTGAATTCACCTCCAGGGAGTTCAATTCCTTTTGTGAAGAGCATGGAATCAAAAGACAGTTATCTGCTCCCCGAACCCCTCAACAAAATGGAGTTGTAGAGAGAAAGAATAGAACAATTTTGGATGCTGCTAGAATAATGATGATTGAAGGAAATGTGCCTCACATATATTGGAGAGAAACTGGAAACACTGTTGTGTACACTTTAAATTGGGTAAATGTTAGTGGTGTTTCTGGTAAGACTCCTTTTGAGCTATGGTTTGGTTATAAGCCTACTGTTAAATATTTCAATATTTTTGGAAGAAAGTGCTACATTAAGAGAGATGAGGACATAGGAAAGTTTGATGCAAGTAACGATGAAGGAATATTTCTAGGTTACTCTACCAAGAGCAAGGCTTACCGATGCTATAATAGAAGATTGAGAAAAATGGTTGAAAGTGAAAATGTTAGAGTTGATGAGGACTCTACTAGATCATCTAGATACTTTGGATATGATTCAGATGACCAACAAGATAGTTCAGATAAAGGAAAGAATGCTCAAACACAAAATCAAGTTCAAGTTGTTCTGGTAAATCAAGAAAGTCAAGAAGAAGAGACTAGTGGAAGTGTAGAAGAAAGAACAGAAGAACCAGAAGTGCGAGTGAATCCTAAAATTCTAAGGTATGTGAGATTGAATCATTTAGAGAATAAAATTATAGGAGACAGGAATAAAGGTGTGTAGACATAAGAAGGATTGTAGAAGAGTATTGCCTGATTTCCAAAACTAAGCCTAAAAATGCCAATGAAGCTTGCAATGATGAATATTGGATGGAAGCTATGAAGGAAGAACTAATGTAGATTGAAAATAATGGTACATGGAATCTTGTTCAAAGACCTAAAGATAAAAATGTGATTGGTACTAAATGGGTCTTTCAGAATAAGCTAAGTGAACAAGGTAAAGCGGTCTGGAATAAAGCAAGACTTGTATGTAAAGGGTATTCACAAATAGAAGGTATTGATTTTGAAGAAATGTTTTCCCTTGTTGCCAGAATTGAAGCTGTAAGATTATTTCTTGCTTATGTTGCATATAAGAACTATAAAGTCTATCAAATGGATGTGAAGTCAGCTTTTCTGAATGGTGAGTTAGAAGAAGAAGTATATGTTGAACAGCCAGATGGATTTCAACTGACTAAGAAGGAAGACATGGTTTGCCGATTGAAGAAATCTATATATGGGCTCAAGCAAGCTCCTAGAGCCTGGTATGCTAGACTGGATAAATACTTACTAAAGCTTGGATTCAATAAAGGTACTACTAACATCAACTTGTATTTTAAGTTGGATCATGATAAAGAGTTGATTATTGAAGTCTTTGTTGATGAAATTATTTTTGGAGGAGATGATTTATGCATGAAGTTTGCTAATGAAATGAAAAGTGAATTTGAAATGAGCATGATTGGAGAGATGAAGTTCTTTCTGGGATTGGAAGTCACTCAGTTGTACAATGGGATTTTCATATCTTAGTCCAACTATGTGAGAGATTTACTGAAGAATTTCGGCATGGAAGACTCAAAGCCTGTTGGTACACCCATGGTAACCAGATGAGAGTTAACACAAAATGATGATTCTCCTAAGGAAAATCAAACAAGATATAGGCCAATGATTGGCAGATTGCTCTACTTAACTCAAACCAGATCAGACATCATGAAATTTGTATGTATGGTTGCTAATTTTTAGGCTGATCCAAAAGAATCTCATGTGACTGTTGTAAAGAGAATCTTCATATATCTGAAAGGAATAGTTGATTTTGGGCTTAGGTATCCTAAAGATGATGATATTACATTGAGTGAATATACTGATGTGGATTGGGTAGGAGATGTAGATGACAAGAAAAGTACTAGTGGTGGTGCTTTCTTCCTAGGGAAGACGATGGTGTCTTGGTTGAGCAAAAAGAAGAATTCCATTTCCTTATCTACTGTTGAGGTAGAGTATATTGTTGTTGCAAGTAATTGTACTCAAGTGATGTGGATGAAATAGATGTTGAAAGATATCAGAGTAGTATATGATGAACCTATTGCCATATACTATGACAATTCAAGTGCAATAAACATATCAAATTAGAATCTAGTGCTACACTTTAAGACCAAGCATATGTCAATCAAGTTTCACTTTTTTAGGGAGAAAGTGAATGAGAAAGAAGTCAGATTGGAGTATGTGCCTACCAAAGAATAGGTTGCACACATTTTCACCAAGTCATTTCCAAAGGATTCTTTTGAGTATCTCAGAGGGATGCTAGGGATGAGAACCCCTCCTATTATGAACTAGAGATGCATTTACTTGCATCAATCTGTATGCTTCAAAGCTATATTCTGATACGGATTGATGTTTTTGTGGCTACTACTCAGGGGGAGTAGTCAGATGTGCAAACATGTATTCCATAGCTTGTATGTGGGAAGATAATGTTTATTATTTCCATTGATGTCAAAGGGGGAGAAGAGCCTTATGGGGTGAAGATCTTGTAGAAGAAGTTGAGGAAGAAGAGTTGGAATCTAAGGGGGAGTAAGTGTTGAATGAGAGTTGTGTTGATGGTTTTTTTCACATCATGTGTTTCCATCAATGCCAAAGGAGGAGATTGTTGGATGTTGTGGTTGTGTTGCTGATATGTGGTTTTTATTGATGTCAACACTATTAGCATTAATTTATTGAAGGTTTTATATGTCAATGATATTGAGAAAATTGTTAAAGAAAGAGTTGTAGGTTGCTAGTGGAACAGTGAAGGTCATGAAGGTTTCTTGCTCAGTATGTTTATGATCAATCATTGTGGACTAAAGGGTTTATTGCTGAGAGTATCTAGTTTAGCCACCAAAATTTTCAAAGGTCCATGTGAAGTTTTGATCATGTTATGAACAGTTGTGTTTTGACAAATTTTTTTGTGGTTTTAGTTAGTATTCCTGAGTGAAGTTGGTGTGATTCTAGTAATCTCAGTTGCTGTGGATGTTTCTTTGTTGGTTCTTATTTCTTGTGTATGCTTCTAGACCATTCTCTATCTTTGTTGCATGTTCACGTTGGTCAGTGTGTTTGTGGTCAAATATTTTTCTCATGTGTGTTCCAGTTTTCATGTTCTTGGCCGATATGGTGATGTAACATGTTGTGGATCCTTGGAGATTCAAATTTGAATGTTTGGTGCACTTGAGGATGTTGTTTTGGGTCTCAACATAATATTGGCCGATGGTGTTTGATTCACATTGAAAATTTATTTGTAAATTTGGGCCGACATTGAAAATATGTTTTATATTTTGGTCGATGAAGTTGTTGATGAAATTCATGTTGTGGATATATATGAGTGATTGTTTGAGCAAAGTGAAGTGTGCATAAGTTTTTGAGAGTAGAGTAATTTTAAATGTGTGAATAATGATCTAATCATTCGATTTCAGAGCAGAGTGTAAAGTTTGAGCAAAGTGTGAAGGAGTGTTTATGTGCTTAACTAGAACTGTAATCAGGCTTTTGAAGAAGCTATTTTCTCATTTCATACCCTACGGATCTAATATTTATTTCTCTTCTTTGGGAAGTGATCCCTCTTGTATTTGAGCAGTGAGCTCTAGGTAGTGTGCCTAAATGCATGTGCATTCCCATTATTCTTCTCTATACTTTTAAAAGGGTATAATATTGTGGACTAACATCCACCGTGGTTTTTCCCCTAACAGGGTTTCCACATAAAAATCTTGGTGTTCTTTGTGTTTCTGATGTGTTGATTGTTTATAGTTTATTGTTCATGCATCGTATATGAGATTAATTTAATTTTGAAAAGTTTAAATAATTTGTGACAACTGATTCACCCCCCCTCTTAGTTGTTTGTCCTTGTTTCTCCAACAGTTATGTCAGAAAAATTACCATATAAACTTCTTCTTGGTAGACCGTGGATTCATGCTATAGGTACAGTCTCGTCTACCTTGCATAAATATATTAAGGTCATTTGTAATAATAAAGTAGTCACATTTAAGGCTGATCCTGATGCTATGCACTTATGTGAGATGGCAGCTTCCAACTAGGTTTTGGTTATGCCTACTCTTATTCCTTCAATTTCTTCCAATGCATCGATGTTTACTCCAACAGTACCTACTACAAAGGATACTCCTGAGATAGACATCCTTAAAGAAGATCCTTCTAAAATAAGAAATATTAAGTCTAATCTTTCTACTTCTCAAGAAAATTCATGTCTTGGTGATGATTAGGGTTATCTAGACTTTACAGAATCCTTTGTTGAGGAACATAAAGTTGACCCGATCTACTTAGACCTTCCAATAACATCATCTGAACCTGCTATCGAAGATGGTCATTATTCTATATCGTGGGATAAGGTGAATGCAAATTTTAATGTTCTTAGTGTTGATCCTCCTTCTGAGGAAGATGACCACACTTATGTTAAAGAGGTTAATGCTGGTAATCCTATTAGGAAAGATGATGGTCATCTTATAGAGGAGTATGATCCCCTTTGTTGGAATAATACTCTCCATACAGATCCTCCATCATTTTCTACCTTTGTATCTTCTTCTTATGAGTATTCAAACTTTTCTCCACAAAGAGAAAGGTTTGCTTCCTACTCCTCATTCTTTATCTAAGCAAGAGCGTATTTTTTTGTGGCTTCTAAAAGCCCACTTAATCACTCTTCCTTCTCCTACATGCAAGAAATCTCATGGAAATGATAAATAAAATTCTTTGTGTGCATACCATTGAGTGCTTGGCCATTCCATAAGTGAATGTAAAGCCTTAAAAGATAAAATACAACTCTGTGATTCAGGTGCCATCACTCATTTTTTTGTCTAACGCACCTGCCTTTTCTTCAAATGACAAGTGATATCGAGGTTTACCTCTATCCTGCATGTCCTAAGTATCTTGCATGGTTCTCCTCCCCTGTATATTGGGGGAAATGATAACTTGTTTTGGAGATGTGTGTCCCTCTTAAAGGACCCTCTCCCTTCTCCCTATCTTTCAATTGGTGTGTTCCTTTGAATATGCCCCTTTGTGTCTTGTAGGGTTCCATACTGAAGGAACCCCCTTTGAAAGCTTTTCTCTCAAATGAAATCCATGGTATCTAGCTTGGGGGCAACTTGACTAGACCTCACCTTTCAAACAATGCATCACTCGAGTGGACCCCTTTTCTTTTGAAGGGTTCCCAAGGGACCCCTTTGAAAGCCTTCTAATTTTTTGATGGTCTACGTGACTATCCACTTGATTTCCTATGTGGCTGCTTTGTTTTTCAACATGTTCTATCTGCGAGTAAACATGTCACTTTGCAGGTGCGCCTGTGAAGCCACTTTCTGACTCTGCAGAGTCCCCTTCTTTGGGTTTCCTCCATGTGAGAGATCTTGTGGGATACCTCCTTGTAGGTCTACAGGCCTATAAGGCACTTTCATCTTGGTTTCCTCCATGTGAGAGATCTTGGGGGATACCTCCCTATAAGTCTGCAGGCCTGTAGGGTGCTTCTTTTGAGCTTCCTCCATGTGAGAGATCTTGGGGGACACTCCCTTACACATTTGTGGGTCTATAAGGCATGTTTCTGGGTTTTCTTCATGTGAGAGATCTTGAAGGAAACCTTCCTTATAGGTCTGTAGGTCTATAAGGTGATTTTCTCGGTGTCCTTCATGCGAGAGATCTTGGACACCTTCCTTGTAGGTTTGCGGGTCTATAAGGCTCTTTTCCGGGTATCCTTCATGCGAGAGATCTTGGAGGGCACCTTCCTTGCAGGTCTACAAACCTATGAGGTGCTTACATTATTAAATTCTCTTTTCTTCTCTTCTCAAGTGTATATACCGGATCAAAGATCTACATCTTCTTCATCCTGAGTATATGCTCTTTCTCTCTTCAACATTGGTTGCTTCCCTATCTTTTGAGTGCATTATTCCTTTGAAGTGATCAATCCTTACCTTCTTCTCTTCATTTAAGAATTATTCTATGTGTTATTTCTTAGTTTGGGGATGACGCATAGTACTGAGACACCTTATACATTGAGGTCTCTTTCACTTTGCTGACTCAAATCATGTAGTTTTTTATGTTCTAACATTGCTATCTAGTGCAAGTTTTTCTTGTCTAATGCATTTTTTTGCAGGTCTTCAGACTGTGGGAATGCTTTCATGGTTCAAAGGGCTATCTACTTCCTCAACAGTATGCTTTTGGCATATGATGTTATTTATGTTTAGTAGATTTCCTTTAGCATGCATATTAGCATAGATTCATATGCCCACTAAAGTGGGGGAAAAATCTAATGTCATAAAATTGTACCCCTCACAATTCCACATACATTCTTGCATCTACCTTATTGTCCACTCCCCTAGCATTTGTGTAGGCTCATTTTAACCCCTACATCATCCTTTTTCCCTCTTAGGATGCTTGTAAACCCATTTTTAGCGGCTACCCTCATGCGTTAGCTTTGCATCAAACCTTACGCTTTTCTCATTCTCATTTTTTTGTAGTGTGATGCATCTAGACACTAGCGTGCCACATGAACTTCTACGCACCATGCTAGCATCCTATGACATTTCAATGCTCAAAAAACTATCTTTGAGCATGTTTTCCACTTGTCATCTCCCTTCATCGGTGGTAATGGCTTGAGATGCCTTGCAATCGCTTGGGAAGCTTCTTTTCCTTCCTTAAATGCTATCCTTTCAATCCTATGGCTTCTTCTAAGTTCTTATATCTTCATTCCAGCTTTTAGCTTCCTTCTAGCCTTGGCTCTTGCATTTCTCTCTTGCTATCTTGCTTGCATAGCTCCATACAACTTGTTACAACAACACTCTCACATCCTTACAAAACTCTTTGTAGCACCATCTCCCTTGCCTTATGCTTGTGACCATCTTGGGATTCCATATCCCCTATCTATTGCATATTTACTTTGTGATACGGGTTCTCCTCCTCGAGCGACGATTTCTTTTATCACTCATACTTGGTGGTGCGGGTTCTACTCCTGAAGCGGGCTTTTCTTTCACCACATGATTTTTCCATTTTGGATACACTCTCTCTTTCTATTTGGTTGTCCGTGGAGGTGGGAACACCAAAACGGGGGTTTGACTGAGGCAAACCCCTATACAGCCCCAACAATTTCTCAAGATATTATGCATGCAGGTTTTGAAGACATTCAGATGCTAGAGGCTCATCACTTGCATAGTTGTGATCATTTCCTTTCTTCTCCTTATCTCTATCATTTCTACTTCACTTTATTTCACTTCTATCACTTTTTATTACTTTATCGCATTCTATAAGTTCTTAGCAATTAGATTGCTAGTAGCCACTTTACTATTTTATGTGAAAAAATTGCTTTCTAGTTCGTACGAGATGCTAGCACGCTTTTGAGATGCCAGTGCGCCATGTTGTCATATGTATTTTGTGCTTCTATCCTTTGGCCAAGCGCTTGGAAGTTTGTCCAAAAAATCTTCGTGACCTACTCTTTCTGATTCTAAAACTCTCGTTGTTGTTCCTTGAGGTATTTTTGTGTAGTTTTCCCCATGAGGCTCTCTGAATGAAGAGAACTCATGAGTAGCGAATCCCCCTTCTCTACAATATCAAAAATGTAATTCTTGATTTTATTTAAGCTGAACCCTAAAGGTTAAACCCTAGGGACATAACTTGAAACCCATGTATTTCCTTTCTTAAGCTATAAATAAAATGGTCTTTATATTTTTGTACTCACTATCTTACAAAATATGGGTTTCCTTTCCCTTTGCACTATTGTAGCTGATACAATTTTTTGAATCAATTTGTGTTGAGCTGAGGTGTTGCATTAGTTTTGTATTAGAGCAATTCATCAAAAATGTAATTCTTATTTACTTCAAGTCTTGCTCTTTTTCCGCAAGACATTCTGTATATGATTGTCTCGTAGGATGATCAAGAGTCCTCATATATCGAGATGGTCCTAGATTAGTCACATTATTGAATTGGGTAGAGGAATATAGCAGGTAAAATAAAATTGATACTAATTAATATATAGTTGTTGACAAATAATCATATTTACTAAACATATATCTACACATATCTAAACATATATAGCTGCAATATAAAATAAACACATACCTATTGTGATGGTTGTACACTTGTTGTAAACGAGCTCATGATGGATGAACTAGCTAAGATAGTTTCCTATATAAAAAATGACAAGATTGTAACACAATTTAAATGCACATGTACATATAATCATAATGTAAAGAATATGAAACACATGCACCTGTTGTGATGCTTCTTCCAATGTGTTAGCAACAGTCATCATGGATTTAAAAATACCAGGTTGCTGCATAAAAAGACAAGAATACATTAGACTATCAATCTATGTAAATGTATTTAAACATAATAGATTTCAAAAATTAACATCTAAATAACAACTTAAATGATACCATATATTGACTCTCTAGGCCAAATGAAATGGTCAATTGAGTAGACTCCTAGACTTGTGAAATTTGATCATCTGTCAGCAACTGTTAAAGATTCTGGCACATAAATAATATTAGTACTAATATCTCTTATAAAATATGAGAGAAAAGATAAAATGCACTATGAAATTACTTTAAGTCTTATTGATGCCTCCACATCATCTCTTCCACCCAATGTCTTTTTCTAGAAATGCTCCACTTTGTGCTCTCTCATCTCCTACATCTGACATATCATGGACCTCATAGTCAGATGTGTCCATTGGAGCCTCAGTGGACTGTCGAAGAGGACCCAAACATATATTATGGCACAAAATGTAGTAATCGGGCACAAAAATATTTGTCGAAGAGGAGGGTATACCAGTAGTAACTAATGAAATAGGTGCATCACCATCATGATAGGGTGCAACAGGTGCATCACCATCATGATGGAATGCACAATCATGCATCTACGCAACATGTGAGCTTTGTTTGATTAAATGGTCACTCAATGCATGTATGGCCAAAATACTTTGACTGCCTGCATTTGAAACAATCTCTAGGTAAGGTATTGGAGTTGGAGAAGAAATAGTCAAAGTGGGAAGAAGTGGGGTTACTCAATGTGCCATGGGTCTATCTTGAGGCATTCCTCTATCCACACCTTAGAAATCTCACATATCAAAGTAGTTGGAATGCTTACCTAGGTCAAACTTGTTAGGGTTAGAAGACAGATATCTAACAGTTAAATGCAAATTTGATCAATAAAACAGAGAAATAAAACACAGAGAATTATAGTAGAAACAAGACAACATGGAGAATTTAACGTGGTTCACCCAATCTAGGCTACATCTACAAAACCGCAGCCATCCAATTATTTTATTATCCAGTGCAAAACTTATTACAATCTCGTAAATAATCACCTTTTTCACATATATTGTAACTCCCATCCAAACCCATTATAACAAGCTTTTTAGAAGCTTCCAGAATTAGGGTTTTACAAAGTCAGTTTTTCTTTTGTCGGTGATGAAGCAAAAAATGGGAACAAAAAATTTTCTCAGTGAGGATACATGAAGAGCATACAGTATAGCATGATCAATCACCACATGCCAATAAAACTCAGTATATAGTTTTCACAAAAAATATTGTGCGACATCAAGATTTTTGTTGGGTGATTTATCAAAAACCATCCACCAAAATTTCTAGAAATTATCTAGGATACCTCAATGTGTGTACCATTTAATAAAATATTTATTCTTGTGCACATCCATGGTTGTCCATTTTTGTAATTGATAAATATTTGTGCTAATTGGGTTTACATAATGTCAAGTTCCCTCACTTCATCATATGATAAACCATTGGCATAATGTTGCCTCTAGGACTCTCACCACTCTACAAACCTAATATGTCGCTTTGTGAGAGTTTCAACATTGGAAATTATTGTTTCTAATGTGGTTTTCATATCAGAGAGATGAGGGAGTGTCTCATATATCTGACATATGTTTCTTAATTGATTTAAATTTCTATGTATAGATTCATGGATAATGGATACATTTTCTAATGGAGAAATTGGTGGTGGAGGAGGATTTGGTTGGGCAAGGTTTTATTCTAGACCAAGGTTAGGATTCTCAACCATTGTTAAACCTGTTTGATGTTGAAAATTCAAAAAAATAACAATTATTTTAATGCAAACTATTATTCATATTCAAAAACCTATTTTTGAAGAGGATGGCACTCGGGTGATCTATGCATCGAGCTAGGGAAATCATGCCCTAGCTCTTCCTACCTTTTCCTGGTGAATGTGATGTTTGGGTGGGCGAATTGAGAGTGTTCAAGGGTCTGAGATCAATGGAAAACCTTTCTTTGTGCTATGTTTTTTCTTCTTGATGTGTTTGGTCGATTTAGGCTATCGACTTTCTATCTTTGCTATAGGTGGTGTGGTGTTGAACGTCAGCTAGTGTTTGGTGTGGGTGCATGTTGGGCATTCTTTTTTGGGGCTCTCTTTGTGGCCAATGGCCTACACGTGCTTGGGCACAAGTGGTGAGGAGTTGGGTGTGCAGGCTAGGGTCGCAACTTCTCTCCTTTGTTCTACTATGGGTTATTGTGGTGTGTGCTAAAGTGTGAAGGGTGGTGGGGCATTTGGTGGATAGTGTGGTTGGTGTGGTATTAGCCCCTTTCTTTCCTATTAGTGTTGGGACTTGCATGCCCAAGTCATGCCCATTTGCTTCAATGTCTCGGGGTGAAACTTCTAGGGTTCCTCCAGACATGGATTTTTACTCTGCGTTCAGCTCCAAGTCGATGTCCCAAGCTATAAAGGTTATTGATAAAAAAAAAATTATTCGGATTCGGAGGCTCGTGGTGCAAGCATGCCAGTTGTTCACATATCACAAAGATTAATGGATTTATTGAACGCTGTAAGGAGAGACTGAAGTTGGTGATCCCGCCTGAGATGATTGTCGACAATATTGAGTACTATTCAAAGCATTCCTTATATTGCAAATTTTTGGGCATGAGTGTTTCCCTTCAATTTTTGGAGTCTTGGACCTAACATACATGGTCATCAAAGGGTGAAATGGACATTATGCTGTTGGAAAATAATTATTTCATGGTCACTTTTGATGCATGGTTGATCATAACAGGGTTTTTGAGGGGGGTCCCTATTTTTCATAACCAGGTGAGATTGTTTATCAAACCATGGAATGCGGGCTTCAACCTTTTCAAGGAGCTTCCAAATCGTGTTCCGGTATAGGTTTTTCTTCCTTGATTTCTGGTTGAATGTTGTCAGGATGATGTTTTGCACTTGTTAGCTTTGATGCTTGGAAAACCAATTCGTTCCTCGCAGAAAACTCTAGACAAAAATGTAATGACTTATGCCTGAATTTATGTTGAAATTGATTTGAGTAGGCCCTTTCCATATTTTGTGGATATGTGTGTGGGTTCTTACTCTTGGGTGCAGCAGTTGGACTATGAAACTCTCCCATTCTGGTGTCATTTGTGTCATGAGTATGGTCACTTGCAGCGAAGATGCCCAAAAGCTAGGCCTGTGGATCCCCAACCTTCTCAACCCCCTCGCAACCCACCTAGGGTTGAAAATGGGAAGGATCCTATCCCTAGTGATGGGGTTGATGCAGATGGTTTCATCCCAGTCAAGGCTCGAAATAGGAATAGCGGTCAAAAGAGGACCTTGAAGGAGAGGTAGGATGAAGATAATTTTAACATATTTGAGGTGTTAGATGATCTTAGCCAGTAGGAAGTGAATCTAGGCTTGGTGAATCTAGATCAGGGACCTTTGGGTACAGGATAGGAGGGTCTTCTATTTGAGGCTACTCTGGATATGCAGGATGCTAGTGATTTATAAATGGACACTGACCTTCAAATGGATGTCTAGGTAGGGATGGCTCCTATTGTTGATGTGAAGAAGGTTGGTGGGGATGGTTCTCCTCTAGTATTGAATGTAGGTATCGATGTGGTGAAGAGTAACAAGCCTTCCTCTCTTTTGGGTCTTCATCAAAAGGATCCAAAAAAGGTGTGGGAGAGAAATCTTCCAAGCTTGGCAGAAAAAAAGGATTTAGAAAAGATTAAATTAATAGGGGAAACTTTGGTGGAGTCATGGTTTGTCAAGACTTTGGATTCTCATTTCTCGAGCCCCTTGAAATTATTTTTCTATCCTAGAATGTAAGGGACTTGAACAATGGCCCTCAACAAAAATTTGTTCTTGATTTGGTTAGAAGTCAATCTCTTGATGTTCTTTTCCTATACGAGACTAAGTTATCAGTTGAGTGTATGTTTGGTTTGATTCCTAAGTTGTGGGGGAGTGGCAAGTGATAGTGCATCGAAGCTCATGGGTCTGCTGGGGGAGTGGCTTGTTTATGGAACCCTGGGAAGATCCACCCTCCTTGGTGAATGTCCTTTAATTCTTCCAAGTCTATGATTGCTTCTTGTCTTGAGACAGGGGAGTCTGTACTCTTCTCTAATATTTATTCTCCTATTGAGATTCAAGGTAAGCAACTTTTGTGGTCCCATATCAGGTTTGTCCGTAGCATGGCTCCTTACCATCCGTGGATTCTGGTTGGAGATTTCAATGTTATTTCTGAGTTGGATGAGAAGAGGGGTGGTATTGCAAGGTTGGATCCCTCTGCATTGCTACTTCAGTATAACATCTTAGCTTTAAATCTTGTTGATATCAAGCTTGCTAATAGCTAGTTTACTTGGAACAATTAGAGAGTTGGGGATAATTGCATTGTAGAATGGCTTGACCATTTTCTGGTTTCCTGCTACTGGGTTGGTGGTTTGTGGTCCTCTTTCTCTAAAATTTTGGATTGGAGGGGCTCAGATCATTAGCTTATTAAGCTTTCTATTTCTTCAGCCTGTGTACCTTGGTCTCCTTCTTTCAAGTTTCAGATTATGTGGTTGCGTGACCCCTCTCTACATGACTATGTGGTTGAATGGTGGAGTTATGGTAGACCAACATATGGTACGACAATGTATGTTTTTTCTAAGTTGCTTCAATTTATCAAATATCAGCTTAAACACTGGAACCGGTAGTGCTTTGGAAACATTTTCCATACTAACGCTAATGCGCAAGCTGAGTTGGATGGTATTACAAGGTTGATCAGGGAGGAGGTGGTGACTAAGGATCTACTTCAGGATGAGGCTAGGGCTATGAAAGCACTGGAGGAATGTGAACTATGGGAGGAAGTCTATTGGAAACAAAAGGCCATGATTGAGTGGCTTTAGGAAGGAGATAAAAATACCACTTTCTTCTTCAATTCGGTGAAATCTAGGAGACATGACAATTCTATTTTTGTTTTGGTGAATGAGAGAGGTGAGCATCTTTCCTCTTTCCAAGAAATATGGAGTGAAGTTGTGCAGTATTTTGCTTCTTTATTCAGGGAGGATTCGCAAGGGGGCTCTAATGAGGAAGTTCAAGTCCTTTCTTGTATTCCTTTTTTGGTTTTTAGGGAGATGAATGAGCATCTTATGGGTGATATTACACTAGAAGAGCTAGAGGGAATTGTATTCAATATGAAGAAAGTAAAAGCTCTAGGTCCTTATGGTTTCCCGGTTGAGTTCTTTCAAGAGTTTTGGGATATCATCAAGTTGGACTTATTGGCGGTTGTTTAGGAGTCTTAGAAGAATAAGTAGATGTTACAGTCTTTGAATTCTACCTTCCTTGCTCTCATCCCCAAGTGTGATGGGGCAGATAGGTTAAGTCAATTTTGACCTATATATCTTTGCAATGTAATTTACAAAATTATCTCTAAATTGATTGTTGATAGGCTAAAAAAGTGGTTGAAAATGTTGATCTTGGAGGAATAGAGTGGTTTTTTGGAGGGCCAAATTTTTTTGGATGGGGTTGTTATCGCAATTGAGACCATTCACTCTATGGCTAGCTCCAAATATAAGGCGATGTTCATAAAATTGGATATGGCTAAGGCATATGAAAGAGTTTCATGGTCCTTCCTTTGAAATTTTCTTGG
The DNA here is from genome assembly GCA_007258455.2 of Sequoia sempervirens. Taxonomy (NCBI): domain Eukaryota; kingdom Viridiplantae; phylum Streptophyta; class Pinopsida; order Cupressales; family Cupressaceae; genus Sequoia; species Sequoia sempervirens. The sequence continues at coordinate 43,665 of VDFB02026624.1, read as the reverse complement.
GGATTTTTGTTTTGGGGATGAGTGGATTCAATGGATTATGAGTTGTGTTACTTCGGTTTCCTTCTCTGTGCTAATTAATGGTGAGCATTCTAAGCTTTTTGGTACCTCTTGCGGCTTGCATCAAGGAGACCCCCTTTCTCCTTGTTTCTTCTTCTTGTTGAAGGTCTAGGATGTTTGATGAAATGGGACTCATTCAGGGGTGGAGGTGGGGAGGTGATTTACCTCCTCAGTCTCATCTGTATTTTGTGGATGACACGAATTTAATGGGCATGGCTACTATTAGGGAAGCCTCAAATTTGTGCAAGGTGTTGGATGTTTATCTTGTTGCCTCGGGTCAATTGATTAATGAATACAAGTCCTCCATATTTTTCTTCAATACTTCAGGGTCCATTTAGTGGAGGATTGCTCATATCTTGAGATTTCAGATTGGGATCCTCCCTTCAACCTATCTTGGTATTCCTATCTTTGTTGGACGACTTCCCAGGGACTCTTGGTTGAAAGTTAATCATTGGACCAATAGATGGTTGTCTTTTGCAGGTCATGTTTAGTTGCTCAAGTCTATGGTGCAAGCTCTCCCCATTTAAAAATGTATGATTCAGGTGGACCTGATGGGTTTTGTTAAGGAATTATATTCTTTGGCAAGACAGTTTTTATGGGCTGGTTGTTTATTGTCCTCTAAGTGGAGCCTTGTTAGATGGGACATTGTTTGTAGCCCAAAATAGTTTGGTGGTCTTGGGTTAAGCTAGTCTTCTTTGTCTGCGGTGGCGTTGGATGCTAAATTGTATTGGCGTTGGTGTGTGGAGTAGGATCAGATCTGGGCTAGGATTTTATCTCATAAGTATTTCCCAGGGGTCTCTCAACAGGATATCCCTCGTTATCCCCTAGTTGGGAAAGGTTTGATGATTTGGGGTACGCTCAAGAAAGAAGTTGTGCTCATCAAGGATGGCTTATTTTGGATTTGAAAAAGGGGGATAAAGGCTCATTTTTGGTTTGATTCTTGGGATATTTTTCCTCCCATTGTTTCTCAATTCCCTAATTTGTTGGTTCTATGCTAAAGGTTCCTTGAGGCTGGTCGGTCTAGGGTGAGTGAATTTAAGACCTTTTCTTCTCATGGTCAACTGCTGGTGGCAAGATGGAAGAGTCTTATTGAATGGCCTATTGTTGGTATGGAGGAGTGTGTAGAGCTATACAATATCCTTTCTAGTAGACGTTTTAGTTCCCTCTAGGATGGGGATGTTCTTTCTTGGTCTCCTAATCCTAAGAGTGTCTATACTGCTGCTTTTGGATATTAGGTGCTAGACAGGGTGGAGGTTCCTTGGTGGAAGAATGTGTGGAACAAGTTCTCTTGGTGAAAGTGTAACTGCTTTATTTTTACTTTGGCTTGGAATAAATGCTTGACATGGGATAATATTCAGAAGAGGGGATTTCAAGGCCCTTTTGTTTGTGTTTTGTGTGGGGTTGGAGAGGAGGATTTCTCTTGTTTTTTTTTTTTTTCTGTTGTTCCTTTGCTTTGCAGCTCTGGCATTTTTGGTGGGGAGTTTGGAAAAGCCCTTGTGTTCATGCTTTCTCCCTGGTGGATTTTTGGAGTAGTTTGGGTAGGCTTCCTTTTGTGGCCTCTTTCTTGCAGGATGTGTGGTATGTTGGTCCTACCATCATACTATAGCAGATTTGGTTGGAACAAAATCGTAGAATATTTTGTGGCGAAAAGATGTTGATTCAGCAAGTTTGGCAAAGAATTATGGGTATGATTTAGGAGACGGTGATTGCTAAGTCTAAAGTGGTGTTTACTTTGGAGAAAGGGGATGCTAAGATTGTGGATATACTAGGGATTCAAGGGTTTTCTTTGGCTTATGCTTGTGTTAGGAGAGGTAGGCAAGTGAAAACAAAAGTTCAAAAAGTGGTTAGATGGATGTCCCCTCCGGCTGGTACTTTGAAGATCAACACCAATGGTTCCTCAAGGGCCAATCCTGGGCCTGTTGGCATTGGTGGGGATCCTTGTCGAGGATGGGAATGGTAATTGTGAAGGATGATATTACTTCATACTTTGTATTGCTGCTTCTTGTGGATTTTGGGGCTATGGCCCATTGATTTTTTGTAATGCTCTTTTCTAATTTTCAATAAAGTTTTTACCCCTTTTTAAAAAAAAAAACTATTTTGGACTAAAATTCTTAAAAAATAATGCAAAACTAAAAAAAATGAAAAAACAAACATTAAAAATTATACATACCTCTGATTAGTGGGTGATTTTTGCAAAAAAAATCACTGGCAAACAAATATCCGAGTTTTTTGGCTGCTCCAAAGTGTGGAGCAGAGAATAAAGCAAGTGAAAATGACTCTCAACCTTTTCTTTTTTTGATTTAGAACATAGGGAATGAATATCTGTTTAGTTTTCAATTATTATTATTTTTAATTTGGTCAAGTATATCCCGTCCCTTAGTATAATGGATGATGCAGACCGACTAATAAGAGGTTTTTTATATTATAAAAGAAATCATTTATATATAATAATATTATATATATATAGTAATATTATGTATATATTATAAAATGATATAATATAATATATAAAATAAGGCACAGAAACGAAAATCTATTTCAAAACAGATATTCGTTTAGTTTTAAGTTTTTTTAAAAATTTGGTTGGGTCCACCCCATCCCTTAATATAAGGGATGGTACATACCGACTAATAAGAGGGTTTTTATATTATAAAAAAAAATTTATATATAATAATATTCTAAAATGATATATATATATTATTATATATTATATTATATTATATTATATTATAATACAATATATTATATAATAATGCAATATATTATATAATATAATATGTATATTATATTATAGTACAATATTATTATATATATTATATAATATAAATATTATATTATATTATATTATAATACTATATATTAATTATATATAATGATATAATATAATATTTATATATTAATATATATAATATAATAATACTATATATATTAATATAATAATATTATAAGATATAATATAATATATAAAATGATTCTCGACATTTTTTTTAATTTAACACACAAAAAATAGATATCTTATAATGGATAGTTGTTTAGTTTTAGATTGTTTTTTTTTATTGATCAGGTCTACCCCATCACTTAGTATAAGGGACAACACAAACTGACATATATATAATATATATATATATATTATATATATTATATATATTATATATATTATATATTATATTATATTATATATATAATATTATAATATGATATTATATAATATAATCTATATATTATATTATAATAGTATATAAATTAATATATAGATTAATATATAATAATATAGTACATATTAATACTTTCAATTTTTTCTCTAGATTCAAATCAAAGATCAAGAAGGTAGCTCACTGAGTATGGAGGGAAAGGAGGAGGGAAAAGGGAAGGGGAAGGAGTAAGAGAATGCCATAAGCATAGATATGGGAACAAGCTACTATTGTGTTGAGGTATGGAAGCCACATCATAACATGGTTGAGATTATCATTAACAAGCAAGGAAACAAAATGACTCCTTCTATGGTGACTTCTACTTCCTCCCAAAGACTTGTTGGTGATGCTGCCAAGCACTAGATTGCAAACAATCCTGTTAACATTGTCTTTGATGCAAAGTGACTCATTGGAAGGACTAGTTGGAACTGTCTTCAGCATGTTGTAGATTTGTTGTAATCATTTCAATCTCTGATAGTGAGCCACCTTCTTTTCTATCCTAGCAATGAGCCATTTCTTCTATTTTCTAGACAGTGAGTCCTCTGGATAGTGAGTCCTCCTAGCAGTGATCCATTCTATAATATCTTGTAACTAGTTATAATATATTGTGAGCTAATCCTCACTATGGTTTTTCCCTTTTGGGGTTTCCACATAAATTTGGTATTATTGTGTTTGTTTATGTGACACATGCTTTCTATGTTCCTTTCCATTACTACAAGTTTAATGTGATGCATTGAATAAATTTTTTAATTCTATGAAGTTAATGAATTTCAATGAATATTGATTCACACCTCTCAATATTCCAAGTGTTCAACATCACCATCATCCTAAGAAGACTCATCTAAATTAGAAATATAATCTATCTTCTTATTTTTCAACTCTTCGCACTCCTTATAGAAGTGACCATGTTTGCCACAATTCCAACAAAAGGCCTTGGACTTTCTAGGAGACATAGATCTCCCATGGGATTTGGATCTTCCTTTGTTTTCTTTCTTCTTATCCTTCTTCTTTCCTTTCTCCTTGGGAATACCATGAATTGTGAGAGCCTCCTTAGCTGATTCTATTGATTTTCTTTTCATCTCCTCACACAATAGAGATTCAACCACATCATCCATAAAAGTGGTAGTGGTACTTCCAATGCCCATAACAAGGTGGCCCCATGAATCTGGTAATAAACATAGAAATGACATACAATGTTCCTCCTCCTCCATCTTCACACCAATAGAGGGAAACAAGGAAACAAGAATATTAAACAAATTCAAATGATCCACAACAAGTCCTCCATCCTCCATCCTCATAGAGTATAGCTTCTTTCTTAGGAATAACTTATTTACTAGGGATTTGGCTTGATAAGTTTGAGCAAGTTTCTTCCACAAAGTTGTAGTTGTTTTCTCCTCATGAACATTTAACATGACAGAGTCAACCAAACCAATTCTTATGAGACCCTTATATTTTTGATCCATTTGATCTCAATCTTCTTGTTTTATGCCTATTGGCATGGAACCAGATATCGCAAGCCACAAATCTCTATCCACCAAAAGGTCCTCCATCTTGAGTTTCCACAACTCAAAGTTTCCTCCATTGAATTTCTCTAATTCAAACCTCCTAGATGCACTATCCATCTCTCATGCAACAAATATTACAAGTCTACTACACATGCTCCCACTCAAACAAATATTAGTACAAAAACCCCTCTAACCAACAACTAGAATCAAAGGTGATCAAGCTCTAATACCAATTGAAAGGAAGAAAGGTACACATAAATGCTTCCTAATGTTGATCTAAGAGGAGAGATGTATAGTTTTAATTATTTTTTAGTTACAATGTGAGATGAATAAGGTTATTTAAAAAAAACAACACATACAAGTATAAGAATCTCACAATACAAGATATATATGGGGAAAACCCTTTTGAGAGAAAAACCCCATACTTCAAAACCTGCACAATGTATTAAATCAATGGTGATTAAAACACACTTGCAATGCAATTTATTCCAAGAGTATACATGAGTGTTGAATTCTAGATTAATTCTAACAACATAACAATACCTTCAAATTATAACATGCATAAACACACTCCAAGACATTTGATATATAGAGAATACAAGTGTGAAGATAGCTTCTAGAGAAAGCTACAAGAGATGGGCATCCAAATCCACTTGGCACATTTTTCCACCACCTCCAAGCATGTAAATGACACTTGTACAATATTCTTTGACACCTCATTCATACCTCCAAACTTGGGTTCCCCATTTTCACTCAAAATAGGTATGATAGATGCTCTTACACACCTTACAGCCATCATAGAATCTGTCATATATTACAACACTTACAACTATAAGAGAATATGTCATAACCAACTTATAATAAATTATTCTCTTACAACTTGTCATAGTGAAACTTGGGAACCTAGATTCCCCATACAAAGATGCCTTACAACACTTGTCCAACTTGTCATAGAATTTGGCTCTTACATATCATAAGATCATCATAGGAATCTGTCATAAGATCATCATAGGAATCCATCATAAGATCAGCATAGATTCCCTCAAAGATGTTGACACATTTCAAATGAATCTCTTCCAACATGGTAACAACTCACCATTCCAAATCATATTAGATGAAAAATAAAATTGAGCAAGGAATTGCAACATAAGCATAACAAAATTAATATTTTAATGCTAAGAAATTGTAAAGGTTGAGACACCTTAATTCCCAACACCTAGGATGAAGCTACTAGAGTGTCATAGTGGAGTGGATGTTGACTTTAGCCAAGTCTTAAAGGTGCCCAAGGATATGATGGGTGATGAATTTCCTTAATAAACAATAATTAATGATATTTGGGTAAATAAAATTAATCAATATAATGACCCTTATGGTATAGCCAGAGTGCTCACTTAGGCCTAGTATGATCGTAGAAGGAATGTCTACTCTAGGATCATTGTAAATTGCAAGTTATGTTCCTCACATTGGTGAGTTGATTCATACCCGACTCTGCTTAGTCATCCCTTCAATCTTTATGATGATACTCCATACCTCCTCTCTAGAACATTATCCTTGTGACATTGGTGTGTGTTCCCAATGAGTTCCTTTGTTTTATTTTTGATTGTGCTGAATGTGAATGTTTTTATGCCATTGGTGTTTGTTCCCAATGATGATTTATATTTTTAATCCATCTTGTGATTTTTATTGAGTCTTCTTGCATGATTTGTATGTTACATGTATGTTTTGTGTATCTCATATGTATAAGGGGTATGTGCAGGATCATGATGGGCCAAAAAGTGGCGATATGATGGGTATTTATAGGGTATGTGGCTGACAGCTTTTTTTTTTTACCCAAAATTGATGAAATGAAAAGGGTTTTTAAAGGAGAGATTCTCACCGATTGATAGGTTGATTGAAAACATGTATAGATTTCAAACAATATCATAGTTTTGGAATCCAAAACATGCATCACATTCTATGCTTCACATACTATAGGATTAAAAAAGAAAAATTGAATTTCATAAATTTTGACCAAGTTAAGGTGGTCGACATACGAAGTTTTATATTTTTAAAAGTTGTAATAAAAAAATAATTAATTATTTACTTGGAAAAAATTACAAAAAATATGCATCACATCCAAAATGAGTCCTCTACTTATGTCTAAAATATTATAAAAAATATTATCATTTTATTGTGGTTAGTGGTCAAACACCTACTTTTTTTCCCCTCAAATTTAAATACTACTACATTGAAATTTCAAATTTTCACCAAATAGATTTTTAAAAAATAAACCTAGTAGTTTAGAAACTATATTCAATTTGCTGCAGATTCTATTCTTACATATTTTTGAAATAATATACATAACTTATTCAAATTTTTATGTCAAGTTGCCTAACTCTGATTTTTCTAATTTTTTTGCCACTTAAGGGCCTGTTTTTTCCATGATGATACTGCACATACCCTAAGATTTCTCCATTTTTTGGTGTGAGTGTGATTTTGACTCATGTATGTTACAAATAGGATCCTAGATAAATATAAAATTAAGACAAAACACAAAGACACAAATATATGTGGTTCACTTAATATGGTTTATGTCCATGGAGAAACAAACAATCCTTCCTTTATTTTGTCTAGAAAAATGAAGAGATACAACCTACAACACATCCACTATAACTTCCTTTTCTCTATATTATAGTCTAATCACACAATATAATACAATCTTCAACCATAATTCATGCCCTCATAACAAGGGGGTTGCCTTCTAGGGAAAAAAAAATCAATATAGTATGTACCATCAAATATGTGACCTAATGATCAATAGTCCATATTTAAAATGAAAATTATATATATATATATATATAATTTGGATTTTAAGGGCACTTCCCCTTAACCCCCCACCAAGGCATATGGTCCCCGAACCCATTTCTAGAGGATGTACCCCTAGAACTTGAAATGGGGATACCCCCTTCACCTCCCCCATTGGAATGTTCTCCAAAACAAATATGATTACGCTCCATAACCAACAATGTGACTATCTTCTAGCATGAAAAGAGTATTCCTAAGGGTTCCACAAGGTTGGGTGGAAAGGAAACCACCATTGGGAATCAAGGATCTTGAGAAAATCTCTAGGATCATGATCAAGTTGTTAAGAAAATCATTAATTTATTTTATTATTTCAATGTTATAAATATATTTGAAGGATATTTGGGTCATTTATCTTTTTTATCATGTTAATTGAACCTCCTTAAGTGGATGGAATGATTTGTATTTTGTATTCCTTTATGTATTTCAAATTTGGAGTCAAACATGCTTGATATCTTTTATTCTATCTTGTTTTATTGTAATGTTGGTTAAAAATAATTTAGGCCATTCTTCCATCTGGGTATTAAAATTAATCCTAAGTTAGAGAACATGTTTGTCTTGAAGCCTTTAGCTCTCTTTTGTGTGCCTAGTGTGTCATTGAGAACCCCCTTGTCAAGGGGTCTCTTAGGGTTCTTTAAGTGGTCTTGGTGGGGTCAAGATATTTTGAAACCTTTCTTATTTACCAATAGTACATCATTAGAATCATTTTTTATCCTCTTCCAGTCTCCCTATCCCTTGGGAGTGATCTACTTCATGGAGTATTGTGAGGTGACATTGGGTGTCTAGGACCTTCTCAATTCACCGATTATTTTCTTCATTTTTGAGTCTATTTTTAATTAGATCTCCTTCACTGTAGTCCCTAAGGGTTGTACTTGTCTTGAGGACCAAAACTAAGATTAGGTTTTCTCACTAGTCAAGACACTAGTGCTAGAACCAAGACTACAACACTAGAGAAGGACTACATGGCCTAATGTGGACTCTAGTGCTAAATAGGACTCCAACACTAGACTATGACTCTACAAATAAACACTTGAGCACTCACGCTAGTGTAATACCTTAAGGTTTAAGGAACATATTTTCTTTGGGAAATTTGTCATCATCTAGAAGCAATATGTCATCATTTCTAGTTGGTGGATGGTTTGTACCTCCTAGTTAGGTAACCTCTATTTAATGTTTTCACTATTATTTAGGTGTTTTTTAAGTGATTTTTGTGTGAATTGGAGGTGAGTGTGCCCTTATCCTACTCCTTATTTTCAACAACTTTTTTGTTGCATCATTTCTTGGAAGTTTGTTGCCTCATATTCATTCCATCATTTTTGTGGGTTTTCATGGGTGTTGTAAGAGTTTATAAGTGTGTATTTGTGTGGATTTTAATGATTTACTCATCCTTCCATTATGTTGTGTTGTGAGAAAACTTGATAGTGGGTTGCTACTTGATCATCATATGGCATCAGTTTCCTCTCTTGTAAGTTCATCATGGTAATTTTGTTTTACGAGTGGTAAGTATCCCACTAGTGTCACCTTGCTTGTAGCAATGATGATTCCATTCATATTATTTTCACTTGTGTGTCATTTTTTTTTATATGAAACTTTATTTTACTTTATTGTGTAAGTGTGACATTTTGTTGCATTTGGGTTGTTTTCATTTCAAAAAATGTTGTTTGGTTATATATCCAAAAAGATTAAGATCCATAACCAACAATATCCCACTTGGAGACTAATCATAGCAACTCTAGGAAGATAACCAACCTCCAACAATCTCTTACCTCGAGACTGATTACAACTCCACTACTACTACACCTGCTAGACTAGGCTTCAACTTTGGACTTGACAAGTTTCTCATTTGCACCATCATATTTGAAGGCTAACTAAAACTGAATAGGAAATCAATTTCTCCTAAGTTACTGCCCTTGTCAATTTGTCTACATTATATTTTGGTTAGTGTGTATCATTTTCAGCTTCAACTATTCATCTTCCAAAAATAATTGTACGAAATGATACCTAATAGATATGTTTAGTCTTAGAATGAAGGTTTGAGTTCTTTGCAAGATGAATGGAACTCTATCTATCACTATATAACCTGCTATCCTCCTGCTTCTTTCCCAATTTCTCCATAAACCTTTGTAAAAAATAATATGTTTACTATCCTTTGTAGGAACATCATACTCTTCTTATATTATTGAAATTGTAACCACTTGTAGTATGGACATCCAACTTATTTTTTTTCCACCTATAGTAAAAAATACCATGTGGCACTCCTCCTACTATCAATATCACCTACCAAATTTGAATCAACCTATCCCTATAGAGCATATTTGGATCCACCAAAACATAATTCCTGGGTAGTAGTAGCTCTCAAATACTTGAGAATCCACTTTATTATTTTCTAATGCTCTTTTCCTAGATTATTTATATACCTACTCACAACTCCCATTGCATGTGCAATAACTGGCCTTGTACACACCATGGCATACATTAAGTTACTAACTATTGTTGAGTATGGAACCCTAGACATGTAGTCTATCTCCTCTTGTGTCTTTGGACACATCTCCTTATTCAATTTGAAATGGCTAGAAAAATGTGTATTAATTGGTTTTGTATCTTGCATTTGAAATATTGTCAACACCTTCTCTATGCACTCACTCTAACACAATGTTAATGTATAATTTTCCTTATATATTGTTATTCTCAAACAATGGATTTTCTTTCAACACCCAAATCATTGATCATAAATGAATTAGATAGTTTTCTTTTGAGTATAGTTATATCATGCATGTTAGAACTTGTAACAAGCATATAATCTACATACAATAACAAGATCGTATAGTTTTCATTATCTAGTCTCCCTAAATAAGAACAATGGTTATAATGACATGTACTATAACCTTTTTTGTCATAAACCTATCAAATTTTAAATTCCACTATCATGGTGCTTTATTTAGGCCATACAATCTCTTACTAAGTTCTCCTTCTTTTGACCTCATACCCTTGTGGATGTTGCATATAAATCTCTTCCTCCAAATCCCCATGGAGAAAATTTTTCTTTACATCTAATTATTCAAGATGAATGTCTTCTATTGCCACTAGACTTAAAATAGTTCTAATTGAAGTCATTTTAACAAGAAGATAAAATATTTCATCAAGTCTATACCTTTTTTTGTACAAAAACCTTGAAAAAAAGTTGTGACTTGTACCTCTTTTCCCCTCCATATTCTTCCTTCATCTTGTAAAGTCATTTATTCTACAATGTTCTTTTTTTTTAAAAGGCGCAAGATAACTGAGATGGGGGGTGATGTCACCAAATTTAAACTTAAGACTTTGACACTTATTAACTTCACAACCACTTGTTCTGTTATTATGTATGAACATGAAATGCAAATAACAGAAAGCAAAATCAACATAATGAACACAAAATTTTACTTGGAAAACCACATAAGGGAAAAACCATGGTGAGGATTAACTCACAATATAAAGTGATAGAAAAACCGAATACAAAGGCTCACTACCAAGGGCTCACTACCCAGAAGAGGACTCACTATCTAGATACAAAGGCTCATTGCCTACAGAAAGGACTCACTATCCAACAGGGAGGCTCAATGCCTATAAATACAAAAGAAAACAAAAGACCCAACACAAAAATTTACACACATCTGCAACCTTGAATGAAGATTGAAAAAACCTTCAGCTCACTGCTTTTAGGAATCTAACACAATGAAGTATTGTTGCCTCAACTCACTTTCGCACACTTCTTCTCTTTACTTGTGGCTTACTTTGTTGCTTCACATCATAAAATCCTTCGCAACTCAACTTGTATTTATACCATCTTCACCTTAGAAACTTTCTCCAAGCTCCGCCACATACACTTCATTTCAAAAATTCAAATTAGGTCGAACACTCAACATTTACACGGTGGAAAGGAATTAGAGTGGACCAATTAACCACTTAACCAAAACCAAAAGAAATGTCTCAAATCAACCACATGATTCCTTAATTAATTTTAATTCTTCATATGAAGTGTAAACACCAGTTCAACCAAACCTAATGAAAACACAAATGAACATTGAAGTACATGCTATGTGGATGATGCAACATGCTTCATTATGCATGATAACACTTCGCATGTTCCTTCAGATACATCTACAGCAAGAGTAACAACCTTCAAACACAAAACTCCTTCTATCAGTCCATCCAGACTATGCAAACACATACAACTCTGAAACTCAACTTCTGAATCACCAAACCACAAACATCTTTTCCAACACACAAAGAACACCATTACAAGATATATTCCAGATCTGCAAGACCTAAAACAAAATAGAGGAAGACTACAGATCAGAAACATTTATCCCAATCCACAAAAAACCAACTCTACCAAAACAATTAACACACCGGTGAACACAAATTTCACACTCCATCAAACCAAAAGCTACAAATTAGTAGATATCACCATCAGATCATCAAAAAAATCCTTCAGATCCATACAAGCATAGGATCAACACAAGAGAAACATGGAGCACATACCAGAGCACATTTTGAACACTTACATAACTCTAACTTCTCTCTTTATTAATTTTCTCTCAAAAGCACTTGGAAACTCATCATTTCAACACATCTACAACATCATAAGGATAGCTCCATGTACTCATAGCATCTCAACAACATCTTAACTATACATGCACAATCTGCAACATGCTAAACTATGTTGACATCAATGACAAAACCACCAACTTTACTCATACTTGCAACAATCTCCCCCTTTGTCATTGATGGCAACACATGATGTGAAAAAACCATCAAAGACAACAACCTACACAATATTCTGGGAGAACACCTTTTCTTCCTTTTCTTATTTTTTTTCACATGACTTTCTCTCCCCCTTTGACATCAATGGAAAAGATCAAAATATCTTATTACTCCCCCTTAGGAGTACACCCATTCATACAACAACAATGAAAAACTTTTCTACTCCCCCTGTGGAGTAGACCCATTCATCAGTCCAGATAAATGAAGAATCTTTGAATTCACTAGACTGATGCACCTCCATGTGCACCCAGTTTGAAGGGCCAATGACCCCCAACCTCTCCCTAAGATACTCTAAATTATCCTTTGAAAGGGCCTTAGCAAATATATCTACAATTTGTTCCTTTGTTGTCACATACTCTAGCTTGACTTCATTCTCCAATACCTTCTCTCTCAGGAAATGATATCTGATAGATATGTGTTTTGTTCTTGAATGCATCACTGGATTCTTTGAAATTTTTATAGCACTCGTGTTGTCATAAAAAATAGGAATAGGCTCATCACATATCACTCCAATGTCTTTCAGAGTTTGCTTCATCCACAAAACCTATGTGCAATAGGATGTTGCAACAATATATTATGCTTCTGTAGTGGATAAAGAAACTGAGTCCTCTTTCTTACTCAACCAAGAAACCAATCTTCCACCAAGAAAGAAAGTACCTCCATTGGTACTCTTCCGGGCATCCACACAGCCAACCCAATCTAAATCAGTATAAGCACTTAAGGTGAAATCAGTATCCTTAGGATACCATAAGCCATAATACGGTGTACCTTTAATATATCTAAATATCCTCTTTATAGTTGTAACATGTGCCTCTTTAAGATCTACTTGAAATTTGGTAACTAAACATACTACATTCATAATATCTAGTTTGGTAGTAGTAAGATACAATAGCCCACCAATCATAGATCTGTATTTTCTCTAATCAACTTTAGCAAATTCATCATCTTCACTTAGCTTACATCCAGTTACCCTAGGAGTACTAACTAGTTTGGAGTCACCCATTCCAAACTTCTTCAATAAATCTTTCACATACTTAGATTATGAAATGAATATCCCTTTATTAGTTTGATTTACTTGAAGACCAAGAAAGAAATTCAGCTCACCAATCATGGACATTTCAAATTCTTTTTGCATTTATTTTGCAAATATTTTACACATGCCTTCATTTCCACCAAATATAGTATCATCAACATATACTACCACTATCAACATTATGTTACCTTGCATTTTGAAGTAAATATTGTTGTCATCAGAGCCTTTGCAGAATCCTTGTTGTGCCTGGTATCTATCCAATCTTGCATACCAAGCTCTAGGAGCTTGCTTCAGTCCATACAACGTCTTCTTCAACTTACAGACCATATCCAGTTTTTCTAATAACTGAAATCCTTCAGGTTGTTCCATGTACACTTCTTCCTACTTATTCTCTTTGAGTACCTATCCATAGATAGGATCATCAAGTTCAACTTCACTTATCTCAATAGGTTTGTGCATGTCCTCATCAACTTTCACATTAGCACTCTCAACAATCTTCCTCAATCTTTTATTAAAGCATCTATATGCTTTGTTGGTAGTTGAGTATCCAAGAAAAAATCCTTCATCACATCTAGCATCAAACTTCCCAAGATTTTCATCATCTCTTTTAATGTAACATCTACATCCAAATACCTTAAAGTAATTCACAGTAGGAGTCTTACTGGTCCTTAACTCAAAAGGAGTCTTTGTGCTATTGCCTCTAATCTGAACTCTATTAAGAACATAAACAACAATGTGTATCGCCTCTCTCTAGTACACATCTGGTATGTTTGATTCTTTCATCATGGTTCTTGCAGCTTCTTGTACCATCTAGTTTTTCCTCTCAACCACTTCATTTAATTGAGGGGTTCTCAGAGCAGAAAATTTTATTTTTATGCCATGCTTTTCACAAACTGCATTAAATTCACTAGAATTGAATTATCCACCTCTCTCAGATCTCAAACATTTGATTCTTAGGTTCACTTCATTTTCCACTCTTTCTTTGAACACTTTAAACCTATCCAGAGCCTGAGTCTTCTCTCTAAGAAAATCAACCCATGACATTCAAGAATAGTCATCAATAAGGAGCATGAAATACTTGTCACCATTTAGGCTTCCTATTCTAGTTGGATCATAGAGGTTTGTATGTATTAATTCCAACATTTTGGTAGTAGATTGCTCTTTTCCCTTAAAACTACATCTTGTCTATTTCCCTAACTCACAACTTCTACAAATAGTATTAGTAGGATTTGTGATTCTAGGCAGACCTTAGACAAAATCTCTTGAACTGATCCTGACCAGAGTATCAAAGTTTACATGTCCCATTCTTCGATGCCACAACCAACTTTCATTAACTTGAGATACAAGGCACTAACCATCAACACCCTGAAGCTGATAGATGTTTCCATGAGTTCTCCTTCCTGCAGCAACCATATCTCTAGATCCTTTTCTAATCTCATAGGTATTATTATGAAACAAAATTTTAAAACCATTGCTACACATCTTTCCAACACTCAAAATGTTATTCCTTAAACCCTTTACATAGTATACATTACTAGTGTTGTGTATTCCATCAAAACTAATTGTACCTTTCCCAACAATCTTCACTCCTGAATCATCACCAAACATGACCAAACCACCATCATACTTTTCAAGTTTAGTAAACTTGCTTTTATCTCCAGTCATTTGATTAGAGCATCCATTGTCAATCACCCAGTATTATTCATCATGTCTGGCATGAAAGGTGGTGACCAAAGTACCTTCCATCTCATTCTTTTTGTTCTTTGAAACATTCTTTCTTGCACATTTTCCAAGGTTAGTAGACACATATTTATTTTCCAAGACTAAAAACAAGCATTCACTATCATCACCCTCATAATCAAATTCATCATCGGAGATTCTGGCTTCTTCTTTAACATAATACAACTTCTTATATTTATTGTCATTTCTATCCTTTTCTTTATAATCCTTATTCTTCTTATGTATAGCTCTATTCAGACATCTTGAAGCATAATGACCAATATTACCACAACTGAAACATTTAAAGGGAAACATAACTGAAACATTTAAATGGAAACATACCTTTATACTTACTAGTACCTTTCTTCAACTTCTTGGTAAAATTCACTTCCAACTCATCAGAACCATCACTATCTGGATCATCCCAGTCTTTGTTGATTTAAATTTTGTTTATGTCTTTTCCTCTTTCTTTCCAAACTTTCTCATCTCAAATGTAGTAAAGGTGCCAAATAGCTCTTCTTTACTGTACTTCTTAGGGTCATACATCTCTTCAATAACTTAGATCTTATCATTGTAACACTCAGATAGGGTTATTAGGATCTTCTCAATTATATCTTCATCTATTAGATTTCCCCCTTGATTCCTAACATCATTTGCTGCAAGTTCAACCCTTTGGAAATAGCTTGCAAAATCTTCACCTTCTTCCATTTTCAAATTATCATATTTGTGCTTTGATGTAATCTTCTTTGTCAATTTCATTCTATTATTTCCTTCATAAAGGTCTTCCAATTTCTTCCAAACTTCATAAGCAGTGCCTAAAGAAAGAACCTTAGTTCACTCAATTTTAGAAAGAGAACTAAAAATAGCATATATTGCCTTCTCATTCTCCTCATAAGCAGAAACCTCATATGCAGTAGTAAGACCACCCGTCGAAGCAACATACTTCATCTTAATAGCCTTCTATGTATTGTAACCAAGAGAGATAATGTATCCTCTCATCTGCACTTTCCAGTCACTATAATCAAATCCATCAAACATAGTGATCGCTAGCTTATGCGCTATCGGATCTTCCTTAAGCAGTTAAGCTCTACACCAAGGAATCAAAGCTCTAATACCAATTTTTAAAAGGCACAGGACAACTGAGAGGGGGGGTGAATCAGTTGTCACAAAATTTAAACTTAATACTTTGACACTTATTAACTTCACAACCACTTTTTTTTTATTATGTATGAACATGAAATGCAGATAACAAAAAGAAAAATCAACACAATGAACATCAGATTTTACATGGAAAACCCAATAAGGGGAAAACCATGGTGAGGATTAACTCACAATATAAAGTGATAGCAAAACTGAACACAAAGGCTCACTACCCAAAACAAGACTCACTATCTAGATATAAAGGCTCGCTGCCTATAGAAAGGACTCACTATCCAATAGGGAGGCCCACTACCTACAGATACAAAAGAAAACAAAATATCCAGCAAAACAATTTACACAAATACACAACCTTGAATGAAGATTGCAGAAACCTCCAACTCACTGCTTTCAGGGATCTAACACAATGAAGTACTGTTGCCTCAACTCACTTTCACACACTTCTCTTTACTTGTGGCTTACTTTATTAATTCACACCATACAATCCTTCGCAACTTGACTTGCATTTATACCATCTTCACCTTAGAAACTTTCTCCAAGGTCGGCCACATATGCTTCATTTCATAAATTCAAATTAGGTTGGTAGCTCAAAATTCCCATGGTGGAAAGGAATGAGAGTGAACCAATTAACCACTTAACCAAGACCAAAAGCAACATCTCAGATCAACCACACAATTCCTTAATTAAGTTTAATTCTTCATATGCAATGTAAACACTAGGTCAGCCAAACCTAATGAAAACACAAATGAACATTGAAGTACATGCTATACGGATGATGCAACATGCTTCATTATGCATGAGAACACTTCTCAAGGTTCCTTCAGATACATCTATAGCAAGAGTAACAACCTTCGAACACATAACTCCTTCTATCAGTCCATCTAGACTGTGCAAACACATACAACTCTAAAATTCAACTTCTGAATCACCAAACCACAAACATCTTTTCCAACATGCAAAGAACACCATTACAATACATATTCTAAATCTACAAGACCTGAAACAAAACAACAAAGGATTGCAGAGCTAAAACATTTCTCCCAGTCCATAGAAAACCAAATCTTCCAAAATAGTTCACACACCAGTGAACACAACTTTCACACTCCATCAAACCAAAAGCTACAAATCAGTAGATATCACCATCAGATCATCAAAAAAAATCCTTCAGATCTGTACAAGCATAGGATCAACATAGGAGAAATGTGGATCACATAGCGAAGCACATTCTGAACACTTACATAACTCTGACTTCTCTCTTTATTAATTTTCTCAAAATCACTTGGAAAATCATCATTTTAGCATATCTACAACATCATAAGGATAGCTCCATGTACTCATAGCATCTCAACAACATCTCAACTATACATGTTGAACTGTGTTGACATCAATGACAACATTAATGACAACACCACCAACTTTACTCATAATTGCAACACTTTTAACTTTAGGAAACTCAACCAACTCCCAAGTTTGTTTCTATATAAAATATTCCATCTCCTCTTTCATACCTTGCTCACACTTCTTTCTAGTTTCTACCTGCATTGCTTCTTCATAAATTTTCGGTTCACTAGAATTAGTCAAAATTACATAATATAATGAAGGGGAGTATCATTTAAGGGGCGTTGCAAGTGGCTTATTGGATAATGGAAGGTAATATAGGGATGCAAAACTCCTTGTGACTGAATGGAATTTTCTCACCCATTGGTATAGTAAATGATCTTTTGGGGTTCTTATATCCAATATATGGATATATGACCTAGGAAAATTAATTTTCCCTAACATCTTTATAAATGTGGAATTCATCAAATGTATAGCTACAAATTATAATGAAAATGTTAGAATTATCAGAATTTCCAATGTTGGGGAGTTAGTAACAATTGATAAAGCTACCATCTTTGAGGTCTTTGGTCTAAAACTAGTTGAAAACAAGACTTTGATCTCTTCAAACAAAAATACCAACTAGACAAGCACAATTTTAGGGTATATTGGTTACCAAAGCATATATTGAAGGGGTTTGATAAGAGCTCTATTAGAATTCTTAAAAGTGAGACAGATCTTTTCAACATTGATATGTTTGAAGACTACTTCATCAAGACCTACCATGTGCTCTACCAAGTCTTATGTGGAGATACTAAGACTAAGTTCCATGTGTCATTAATGTACATGGCAGCAAATATATAAAACCCATTAGTAAATAATGAGTTTGACTTTGCTACCTATATCTCCAATAGCATGCACAAGAAATTGGTAAAGATCAAGAAAGCAACAAGGTAGTGAACTTCAAATGGTACTCTCTTCTCTACCACATGTTTTTGTATGAAGGAAGAATAAAGTGGGATAAAGAATTGCAAGTTCAAATAGTAGATGCTAATGGTAATTCTCTCCATTTCTACTGTTGGAATCATGTTTGGGGCATACATTATAACTTAGCAAGCTATGTGATCTTTGAAGATCATTTTTTCAAAAGAGTTAGGATTCATGGGAGTAGAAGAGGGTAGACTATAAAAATAAATCACAGATTTCTTAAGACCCAAGGATAAAGTGCTTGAGTTGGGTGTGTAGCACAATTGGGGAGATGTGTATCTCCTCTCGGATTCAACCATGATAATATTATATGGGTCCCCTATGGGATCTCATATTATGCCAAGATATGTTCCTCTAATTTTAGCATATTTGGAAATAATATAACAACTTATTGAATCAAAGAAGGCCCATCTCAAGGGGTAGAAGAAAGGATCTTTCATCCCTTCCTCCATAGTATTTTCATAATTCACAGTGATAAGAGAGGGCCTTGAACTCATCTACCCATTTTCTACAAACTTATAAGATGGTTCAGGAAGGTGTAAGAGCATTTGATCCTGAGGGATTCATCAACCAGGTTAGGACAAGCATTAAGAGATCCTCTTTTTCTCATCAAATCCTCTTTGGTGAAGATGTAATAATAAATTTCCTCACTGATAAAGAGGTAAATGAAACAAGAGTGAAGTGGGTTTCCTTCATAAAGGAAGATGACATAAAGGCCAATAAAATAGTAGGATATTCTAGGGCCTATGTAGAAATAAAGGATCATATTGCCAGGATCTAATTGGTGCTGAAAAAAATTAATAAATTAATTGGTAAATCCCTAGTGAAGGAGGAAATTCCTTCCTACCAATCAACAGTGTATCATGTTTGTAACTGCCATAGAACCCTAGAGGACAACATGCTAAAACACCTAAAACAAGACAATTTTTTTTTGAAAGTGCATTATACACAAGATTGCAAATGAAGCATAGCTTGAATTATAACTTAAGTCCTCTAAGGTCCATGACTACACTACTAGATTTCCATTAACTAAACTAGAAAAAACTATAAATCATCACATTAAACAAATTACATAAAAAATATGAAATTCCATTTAATCCATGACATTTACTTGAACAATCAATATGAATAACCATAACATGTGATCAATAGATATCGTTCAGAGTCAATCCATTTAACTAACATATACAATAGCATTTTTACATTATCCATTACATAAGAGAGTTTAACAATTAATTACATCATTACATCTTTTCATCTTGAACAATAATGTCTCCTTGTATGCATGTGAGGAGAGTACATCAGAAGAATAATATATGATATAGTTGATTTATGGTACAATACAAGTACATGAGAGATAATCCACTCAAAATGGAAGAAGTGTAGAGTCCACATATCCAGGAGAAGTCACCACACGAATGATCCACAAAAAAGGGAACCCAATGGAGTACAAGCACATTGCACCTAACCATGTGGAGCCCTAAGGTCCACCCCCTGTGCTAGGAGATAGCAATAAGGTCCCACCACTACAAAACAGTCAAGAGACAGATGAACGACTCAAAGGATAACATGAATCCAATATACAAGTACATTATAAAAACACACAACAGAGACACTGCTTCTAGAGGCACACAAACATCAAAGGAAGACATGAGGCAAGGGAATACTAGGTTGCAGTAGGGAGGAGTGTCATCACATCACTTGCTATGGGTTACCCTGGCATATCTTCCTAGGCTACTAGCCCCCATCCTGAGTTACCCTAGCATACTCTACCGAATCATCGGCCCCCATACAAACTCATGTGGGATCAACATACCTTTCAAGAGGACAAGGTTGTTGATCTTTTCCATTCCAGGCCTTCCCACCCTTCCCAAGCCTAAACGAGCACTTGAGCCCTGAGTGAGGTGTTATCTTGATTAATGTGTAAACTACCCAACACCCCAATTCATTTTAAATTATCACCAAGTTAAGAAACTCCCACATGGGTTACCCTGGTGTCACTTTGTGCACCGGTGCCCATTGGGAGCCACTCCCCCTACTAGTAGCTAGGAGACCCAACAAAATCAATAGGGCAAGCCAATTTGCACAAATCACATAACCTCATAAACATGCACAAAAGAGGGAGGCATAAACTGTCCCACATACAAATCTGAATCATAGTGGAGAATATACCATGCAAGGCTAATGACCCTCATAACACATTCAATACAAAAAAAACAACCATCTCAAAATGAACAATCATAGGATCCATCAAATAGAAAATTCCCCCCCAACCTCTGGAAGTCTAACTAGCCATATACACCATTATACTAACAAATAACATTAACCATGATTACCCAATTTCATATAGTCAACACAACTTCACATAAAAACAAATCCTCTAACACGATCAAAAGTCACATAGTGAATTTACAACTAGATGAGTATGCAATTACAAGTGCATACAATATTTATGATTACCAAGAGATTAGTCTAATTTCACATTTAACGGATTTCATTCTTATTTAAATATACTTAAATTAATCTTCCTTTTTGTAATATTATTCCATAATTACCACAAATTTCTTATTTCCAAATCAAATATACCATTGCAATACATCTACAATTATATCTATATATATATAAATGTATATACATATATATATATATATAGATATATACTCACACATCGGTATATAGTTATATATATATATACATATATTTATATATATGCATATATTATAGCTAACTATTTTTTATAATATAATACTTTCTATTTCCATAAAGCAATAGCTTCATATTAAAAAATGTACATATATAAATATATATATATATACATATATATACATAGATATATATATATATATATATACTTATACATTTCGAAGGGAATTTGAACCATAAACATTCAGTTCATCTTACAAATATCCCAACACCTATGAACGACATACCTAACAATAAAATTACCATACAAACAAGATCATGCACTTCGGATAACTCTTACTTTCAAGACTCTATGGATGGCACACATTCAGATTGTTCCATCAATCATATACTTCGAATTCAAGCATAGCTATATGCATGCAGTTGTTGATTTACTATCACAGAAGTTTAAATGGCATTCTAAATATATTTTATATCATTTGATTTATAAGAAGGCAACAGAAATGGGTCAAAATTTTAATAACATACAACCATTAAAATAAGCAAACAGTGGTGGGTTTAATACACCATTCTATAGGGTGTGAGTGAAAGAAGGATGCCACAATGGAAGGGAGACAATGAATTAAATCTAAAGGGATGCAAATTACAATGCCTTAATCTTAGTCGACCTTCATAAAATCACTAGTAAACTGACTCTTAGGATAAGATTGGGGCTTGGCTACGCAGGAATACCAACTGAGGCATCATTGGTTAGAGCAAGGCTACACGATTCAAGCAGGAATAGATTCATCATTCTAACAATTATAAACTGCAATATCAAGTGTCGTTCGAGTACAATATAAAGGAAGAGGAGGTATGTCATGGCTGATACAAGACTAGGCATGGGTAAAAGATATGCATACACTTCAGTAATTTACCCTTTTTCTCAGCTGATCACAATAAAGAATGATTAGAGGCAAGAACATGTGAATGGAAATCTATCAGCACATCCAATAAGAAGGAAAGCTAAAATGGCAATAGATAGACACAAGAGGAGGCTTTATTTAGATTAGAACAATTCGAATGGGACATACCAAATTGATATCGGCCTAGCCTCAAAGAGGGGATCAAAGATAAAGGTTCAAATGTAGTAAAAAACTGGGTTTACAAGAATACCAGAGTCGGAATGGTGCTAAGAATTGATTCAATTGATCACACAAGAAGTAATATCAATACCATAGAGATAGAGGCATTTCCTCAACAAGAAGGCAATTTTCCAAAATGTTGACTCAAAGAATTTAAAGAGCTCGCTGGCAGAAATTGCAGAACTTGCCCAATTCAATTTTTAGGAAGAGCTTAAAAACAAATACAGAGGATATAATTTTCATTTTACTCATTTTTCAATTTCATAATCTATTGACCAAAATAATGCTTTGTTTTCACACATGCAAAATTTCTTTTCCAAACATAATTAAATTTGAGAGAGAAAAAGCCATGGGAACTTGGAATAACTCAATGAAATGACTTGAAGATTTGTGTTGAGCTCTATACCCCAACTTACAACTTCATATGCTTCCAAATTTCCAATAGCACAGCTCAAAGATTCAATTCCAAAACTTCCAACAAAACAGAAGGAAAAATTTCAAGAACTAGAAAATTATCCACGAAAAGGGAAATCAAGATTAGTTTTTCAGATGATCTCCAAATTAATACAAAATAACCAGTTTATTTTCCACTTCCCCAATCTGTTGTTGCATGCCCCTTTTTTAATTTTTTAATTTTTTATTTAATTTTTCCCACTACCCTCAACTTCCTCCTTTTTTATTATTTTTATAATTTAACTATGCTTTATTATTTGCACATAATAAATCAACAATAAAATATTTAATTTATTAATTTAATCTTCCATTTTAGTTTTGTTTGCACAATACAATAATAATATACATTTGTTTTAATATTTATTTTTTAATCATAAATTTTAATTTATTTAAATCAAATAAAATATTAATACTATTTTATTTATCAAGACCACAAATGAATTAAAATATTTATTTAAATTATCAAATACCTTTTATCCACAATAATCTTTTATTTTAATATAATGATCAATCAAGCATTAATCAAACAATTAACTCAAATGAACATAATATCAAATAGTACCTGACCTCACTGTGAAATGGAAGATAATACAACAACATTGACAAACCAACTCAAACTGACCACACAGATAGGGTATGACAACGAATACTCATCCTTGTCAAGGATGATGGCTCAACATAGGGGACTTGATGCTATCTCCATTTCAACAATCTCCATTGGGTTTAAGGCATGCTCAAACCTGGCAGTTCAAGTGAAGTTGATGCCTAGTACCTACAACATGCAGCAAACCACATAGTCAAGCATGTACATAATCAAATAGTCAAACACACCGTGAAGGGAAAGTCACAACGTCGTAGAGCACTCACAAGTGAGTGATGCGACACTATTCCCTTTCACCAAAATACATCGATGCACAATAATCAGATACTAAAATCATGATAAGAACATACATCAATTAATCACATAATACTCATAGCAATAATAACCCTCACAATCAATTAAACCACAAACTATTCATGTCATAAACATAAACATCAGTGATAAAAGCAGCATCAACTATCATCATAGCAATGAATCCATCATCGAGCAATGTATCATAATGTCTAAATACAACCAAGTCACTATCAGAAATAGAAAGCAGACTAAGGGGCACTATAATGTTGTTTATTCATTTGTTAGAAAAAGGAATGTAAGGAAGTTAAGGTAGCAAAACAACTTTCTACACTAATCTTCAGAGGAGGATAATATAAAACTTTACAAATATTTTCAATAGTTACAGAAACTTAAACAAAAATAAACATAAATATCATATTGTATAGGAGCAAATTTCTACCCATTTTTCATCCCTCCACCTTAGAAAATCAAACACGACTAAGAAATTCCACATCACCCATCTGCATTGAATCCACTTGGTGCCTATCTTTGTGTTGGTGGGGGAATTTTTGTCGAGGACGTGAGCGTGGAGTGCAGATGTCTGCACGGTACGTTGTCATCTTGGACACATTCTTGCCTGTGGAGTGCATAGGGATGTTACGTTCTCCATTAGGCATGAAGCATAACACCTCTGTGTTGACCAACCAGTTTGAAAATGGCTCTTTCCCTCCTAATATCCCTTCAAATGCATATTTTTCACATCCATTCCATTTTCTACACACAATTCTAGACATTCACTTAATCTCTCTTGCATCCTTTTGGCATCTCTTGAGCATTACTCAACAGCTTTTTGCTCCATCAACTTCACTAAGAACGTGTTGTGCTACCATAGAAGCTGAGATTTTGGTATCTTGCGAGACCTCCTTCATCACTATTGTGGCCATGTCGACTTTTCAAAGATCATATTCTTGCATTCTCCCTTCATTGGACTTGAGTGCATTTGGGTGGAGGTGGTATTGCCTCACTATCCTTCTTTTGATGTGGTTTGATAGAGTAGCATTGTGTCTTTCATAATGTTCATACTCTTGTAATCAGGGCTAAAATTATCAATGTTAGGCAATAATACATATAAATAAAACCCTAATAAATAATGAAGCACAAATAAGCATAAAGACATAAAAAACATGGAACAATTTTACCAAAAGTCTTCATACCACCATTGATTCACCTTCATTGCACTTCTCCATTTTGATTGATATGAATAATTTCCCTCAGAATTTTGAGTATGCAAATAGGCCTAATGATAATGACAAAGCAAAATATTGGAGATTCTAATTAACTATAGATGCACTTGACTTGATAGTAGACTTGATAGCAAAATAACTCAAGATAGCTTGTGGATGCAATAGACTAGATAGCAAAAGGTTGGTTGTATATGACAAAAATGGCAATGACAAGATCTTTTATAAGAAAGACAATTTTGAATGAAGGGCTAAGATTGAGAGTCAATAATCAATGGCCAAGAATGAAAGATGTAGTATGGAATAGGGTTAGGGCTAAATTATATGGATTGAGGGTTGAGATTAAATTATAAATAATTTAATCAAGGGTTGAGGTTAACTGAGGCATGGATAGATAAATACTTGATGTGGAAGATAAGATTGGCACGGATAAAGAGATGATAGGAGATTAAGTAATAATAAAATTATTTAATCTAGATGGCCAATGAATAATTAAATAATTAAAAATAATTATTTCATTATAGAGGAATGTGACAAAGAGGACCTTTTGAATTAAATAATGATTTAATTCAAAAATTGAGAGTGTACCAAATTAAATAAATAAAATTATTTAATTTATGAGAGAAGAGGCTAATGAATAATTAAATAATTTAACATAATTATTTAATTATAGTAGAAAGTGGCATAAATATTAAATAAATATGAATTTATTTAATTTTAGAAAGAAGGGGACTTAATTAGTGACTTAATTAAATAAATAAAATCTCTTTAATTAATCAAAAGAGGAATAAAGATAAAAATGAATTAATTAAATAATTGAAATTATTTAATTAATAAAAGTCGTAGGCCTTAGACAATTTTTAGTGTCTACATTTTGCCCCTCTTTGATACAATGCATTTTATCATGTTGTGTCAAAGAAACTCAATCAAAACATGCCCCAGTGTGAATATGATGATGAAGGATGATGAGGAGGTAATGATATTCCCCCTTTAGAGGACAGGCAGGTTCAAAGAACACGAATGTGCTCTCAAAATGGATAAGAAGACTAGAGGATGAAGGATAGAAGAAATGTTAGCATGAAGGATATGGAAGTTAGTATGGAAAAAGGACTTCAATATTTTGCCAAATAAATAATAGGCCTTACATTTAATCATTATTGGGCGGTAAAATATGAAAAATGGACAACAAACACCATGGTATGACATAGATCAAGGTGTGCAAGGTCATCCACTTGGAAAATAGACAGTCACAGACAAGGAATGTACTAACTCATACTAAGGGCCAAGTTTCCCCAGTGTTTTTGCCAAGACAATCTGCAAACATAAGTCAAAGAAAAGAGTCATGAGACATCATCACTCCTCTAAATCCTTCATGGGACATCCTCGAGGAAGCATGTAACCTAAATCAAATAAAAATCAAGAAAAATATAATACAAAACGAAGGTCATCAACCGTTTAGAGTTTGCCAAAATATGATTGTTTGATGTTTAATTGACTAGGTGATTGACAAGTTGGTTGTTTGATGAAGCCTAGTTTCAGGATAGAGAACATGTCATATAAGACGTCAAGTATGGTTTCGATCATGTGACCACCTATATGAGGCCAATGATTGATTTGGACTAAATGATAATCTATGGTTTTAGGCAGGACGCATCTTGTATAAGACATAAATTTGACAGGTTGATGGTTTTGACTATTTTGACAATTTGTTTGGTTTGACTGGGTGACTTTGTTGACCTATTTGTCTTGTTGATGCATGACTTTTATGATGTTTCAATGATCGTTTATGTCTAAGTTGAAAATGTTTAACTTATTATGACCGGTGCAAAAAACCCTAAAGGACCGACCTAGGTGGCCTCAAGGGCTCATCGATAGATGGCCTTGCCTATGTAAGAATACGCAAAGACCTCATAGTTCGACATGACATAACTTTGTTTTATTGACAAAGGACTAAGTCATGATTTTTATTTGACCAAACCTAAAAGGAATGACCTAATGCCTCGGGGGCACATTGGCAGACGGCCTTGCCTACATTTAGTCATAGAGGCAATGTAGTTCGATAGGACTTGGACTGACATGACTAACTTTGACTCTATTTTTTGGGTTTTTTTATTTGGATGTTTTTGGATTTTTTGGTTTTAAGATTTTTTTTGTCTTTTGATAGTTGTATGAATTTTTTTGTCTTTTTGGGAATATTTGGTTTTTTAGTCTTTTTGATATAGTGACTTCCAAACGGAAAGTGTAGATCCAATGAAGACATAGGTTAATTATTTTACCCCGCTGAGTATGTGACCAATTTATTAGAGTGGAATGGGAGGATATGAAAGGTGAAAGGTGGTATGATGTCAATCGCTACAGGCTTGGAAGGACACCAATATTATGGGTGAAATGGGATGGGAAAATGATGGGGAATAAGTCAAACTGGAATGATGGTAGATGACGGAGCAAAGCCAACTACACATGGTGCTGCCAGTGTTTTCACCATGGTACTTATCCAAAAGCCAATCGAGGTGGTTTTCACTATTGGATTAATTATTTCTCTTTATTTTCTTGATTTTTTATTTTTATTTTTTTTTTGGTGTTACCGTGGATGCCTTGTGTGAGGTTTTCTAATTGGCTGCAACAATTTTTTTGATTTTTTTTTTTTTTTGTTTATTTTGGTTATGACAAGACTTTCAGAAGCTATGTAGAACTGATATGTTGTGATGATGCATTGACCTTGTTTGGATGATCATTTCGGATGAAAGGACCTAATTTAAATGTGAAATGCCAGTGGTAAGCATGAAGGGTGATAGCTATGACGGATGAAAGAGGCTATGGTGTGATCCCTAATGCGCACACTATGTGGGCCACCAAGCTTCAGACAAAAAGGAGTTTGGGTGACCAATGAGCTAGAGTACATGAAGGTGTCATCATCAAAGGTACATTGAAAGACATTACCAATGAAGGTGAGATGATAAGTGAATATAGATGGATTGAATCAAATGTACGAAACAAGTAAAAGTGATGGAGATGAAGATCTTGGATCAAAAATCTCATTATTTGTCTTCGAATTTTGATAGATTCCCCCAGTGATTGTTGATGGAGAGGCATACTTGGAGATCAATGCTTTCTTAGGGCAAATGTAAGAAGATGAGTTCACGAAACGTGGAAGTTTTTTCCTTAGAAAAAAATCCAAAATCGCCTTCAACAAGACAAGATCTCGTTTAGGCTTAGGACCTCAAGCCAAAAATGGGATCTCATTTTAAAATGGGATCCCGTTTTAAAACGAGATCCCGGTTTAAAACAAGATCTCATTTTGAAAAAGGGATCTCGCTTTCATAAAAAAAATTATGATTTTGCAGCAGATCCCATTTCCAAAATAGGATACCATTTTTTAAAAAGTGGATCACGCTTTGAAAATGGGATTTCAAAAAAACATAAAAAAATATTTTAATGATTCTAAGAAATGGGATCCCGCTTTTTAAAATTTGATTTTTTGGTCAAATTTTTTCTTTGTTTTTCGGTTCAGGAAAAGGCTTGGGGACCCAAACTTAAGCTTTGGACCTAGTTTGACTTGCAAGTTAAAGGTCTTGGCAATGCCACAATATGAGACTCAAAGCATGTTTGAAGACATTTTGCAAGAATTTTTACCTTAAATTAAAATGGTATAAAGGTGGATCATCATGGAAAAAATAGCCCTTATGGAAATAAATCAAAAATCGTGAGTTAGGAAACTTGATGTAAAAAATTTGAATAAGTTATCTATATTATTTCAAAATATGTAAGAATAGAATCAGAGGCAAATTCTGTCGTAGTTTCTAAACTACTAGGGTTTTTTTTTTTTTTTTTAAATCTATTTGTGGAAAATTTGAAATTTCAATGCAAGAGCACTTAAATTTCAAGGAAAAAATAAGAAGTAGGTGTCTATTTGACCACCCTTTAACTACAATAAAATGATAATATTTTTATAATATTTGACATACAGAGGACTCATGTCCATGTATGGATATTTTTTTTTGCAATTTTTTCAAAGCAATAATTAATTATGAATTTTTATTACAAATTTTAAAAAATAGAAAACTCAGATGTCCGACCACCTTAACTTATCAAACTTCATGAAATTCAAAAAAAATTAATCCTATAGTATGTGAAGCATAGAATGTGACGATGTCAATTCAAAAAATGTGATACTGTTTGAAAGCTATAGATGTTTTTCAATTAGCCTATCAATCAAGACTTTAGTCAGAATTCAAATAGAAAATGAATAATAATTATTTATTAAATTCAAAGTAAAGCATAATTTATATTGGTGGAAAGCTGGGAATCTCCTTTAAAAAACCTTTTCGCTTCATCAATTTTGGGTAAAAAAGTTGTCAGCCACATACGCATCATATCACCACTTTCGCCCATCATGATTTTGCACATACCCAAACCCATTATGATGAGACAGTTGTAGACTTAAATATAAATTTTTACGCTTGGATTATTTTTTCTATTTTTCAATAATTTATGATGAAACTAGTCCATAAACATGAAATATCAGGGTTTTTTACTATTTTAATAACTTTTTATTAAAATATTTTTTTGTAAAAAAAATTTACTTCAGACAATTCTTTCAGTTTAAAAAAAATCAAAAAATGATAGTTTAGGTCATCTTATGCATGACATACACAACGATTTTTCAAAACGACAAATATGGTTGATAAAAAATTAACAAAAAAAAATATTTAGTAAAAAATTACAAAAAAATATTGAAAACATGCTTCTGTGAGTTACAAATCTTTTCTCAAAAGGATTTAGAAAAATATGATAATTTAGGTCAAAATATGGATGTCGTACACGTGCATGGTATGGTAAAAAAAAGTGACTTTTAAATAGTGGTTTTTAGAAATGCCTAATGAAAATCAATTTGTAGCATCTAGGTATTGAAATAAATTACATATTTGGAAACTATACTATGAGTACTACATTTTATGATTGGTGGATTTTTTCAAGATTCCATCTCTAAGTGCTTCAAATTTTAAGGTCAAATGTGTCAAATTCTGAAAATCAGGGAAAACACTTCCACTTTTTGGCCAAAAAGTGGACTCAACTTCTTTCCAACACCCCTCATTTTAACTTTTGATTTTTATATTTGATTCATTCAATAGCTTTTTATGTTGTCTAAAGGATGTGTCTTAATAATCTTGCTCATTCTTGACTTGTATTTTTTATTGGCCCAATAGCTTTTTATTTTGGCTAAAGGATTTTTCTTGATATTGTTTTCTTTTCATCATGTCTTTTGATTCTTGATCTCCTTTTAAAGAGGCCATTTTTATTTTTTATTTTTGAATTTTTCCCTTGTCATTGTCCTTGTCTTGAAATATGTCTTGTTGATCCATGTCTATGATGTGAATGGACGTGAGTGGAATGAATGAAGTAGATGGAGTGACATGACGATTTGGTGGATGAATGGGAGTGACAATGTCAACCATGTTGTCTTTGGGACTATCCTTTTCGATACTGTTAACATCAAAGGAGGCTTGTACATCCTTGCAAAATTGGAAAGATGACTTAGTAGAGGCAATGGTAGGGGGTACATACCCTAACCCAGGATGGTAAGAATGATTGGATGGTGATTTAGGGGATGGAATGGTGGAAAGAGGGTCATGAGATGAAGATAGAGAATTATGAATGGTAAAGATGGAGGTGTCATCAAGATCCCAAAATGTCTTGCTCCAAGCACAACCATCTACTTGTGTGTCTTTTGATACTTTTTTGACATCATTGTTCAAAGTCGAAGCCTTCATAGCAGCATTAGCATTATCGTTTATCTATAGCTTGTCCATACAATATTCACCACATCCCATGTCATGTACTTGGACCTTGGGGTTCAATGGTACAGTAGATGAAGTGGATGCTTTATTTAAAGAAGATGGATCAATGTAATATGATGAAGTGGAGGATGAAGCCTCATTATTGATGGGCACTTGGAGTTGGGTGGTTCCCCTCATATTAGTGCAATATTAGAAGGGCTCAAGATCACCAGTGATTGTAATTTTGGTGCCTTCATGTGGGAATTTAAGGCATTGGTGGTATGTGGATGGGATGGATTTCATGGCATGAATCGATGGTCAGCCTAGGAGAAGGTTATATGGAAGATCAAGGTCCAAGACTTGAAAAGTGGTATCCATGACTGTGGATCCAACTTGAATAGGAAGTGTGATAATTCCTTTAGAGGATCATTCTTCATCATCATATGCTTTGATAACAATGATTTTAGTGGTGTCTACACATGCTTCCCAAAAGACCAACATCTTAACCAATTTTAAGGTACAAATGTTTAACCCTGCTCCATTGTCTAACATGACTCTTTTGACTTTGGTTTTATGGACAAGGACTTCCAGGTATAAAGGGTCGTTATGGTTTGTCTTTTTGGTTGAATAGTCTTGTTCAGAAAAGGTGGCATGATGGGAATTGGTCAAGTAGCCTACCATCTCTTGGAAATTATTGACATCAAGGTTGGTTGGGAAAGTTGTGTCTTGTAAGGCTTTGTCAAGAATGGCTTGATGGTCAGGTGATATACACAACAACTCTAAGATAGAGATCTACATGGGAGTCTTCCAAAATTGGTCAAGCAAGTTGTATTGGGGCTTTGAAGTTTTTCGTTGCTATGGTGGAGGACCTTGAATGGTTACCTTGGTTTGACGAGTGTTGACAGCACATTCAGGTAGTTTCTTAATGGTAATAGTATTGACATGTTCATCGGCAACTCGAATTGTTATTGGTCTTATTTCCTGAACTGGAGGCCTTTCCTTTTCCATGGTCATGTAAAGGATCGATAAAAACTTTATGGTCACTATTCAAAGATTGTTGTTGTTGTCTGCTGAGTTCAATGGTTCCATTTTCCATAAGGTCTTGTATGAGGTTCTTTAGTTGTTGGCACTATGATAAGTTATGTTCTTTGGTTCAATGGTAGTCACAAAAGGTGTTGTCATCCCACCAAGATGGTTTAAACTATCTAGGATCATATTGTTTTGGTTCAGGAAGTTGTATGGAATTATGTTGCAAGAGTTGTTTAAAGACTGACTCAATCAGCTCCCTTGAAGGAGTATACTAAAATTTTGTTGGAAACTTCCTTTGGGTTCCTGATTGTTGTGTGTTTTGGACAAAATTGGCAGTTTGGTCGAGAGTTCTTGGTGCATTATTGAATGTGTTAGGTCCTCTAAGTGTAATATTAGGACCTGTGTATACGTTCTTAGCATTGGAAACTCCGTCATTAGTCACATTCTTGTTTCGGGCCCAATATTTGCTTTTGTCATTTGAGGTGTTTTAGGTGTTAGTGTTCTTGTTGGGAATATTGATTTCACCTTTTCAATGAGATCCTTCTCAAGGATAATGCCTTTATCCACTAGATCGTAAAATGAAGTGCAACATTGCATCCTTAGCTCATGTATCAAGTGGGAGTTAAGGTTCTCTATGAACATGACAACCTTTTATTTTTCTGGTATCTCGACTAGGCATCAACTAGCCAAACTTCTCCATCACTAGAAGAAGGTGACAAAGTTTTCTCCTTCATCTTGTATAGTATTATATAAGGTGGCAATTTTTATTTTGTTGTCTATGTTAAAGAAAAAGTGTTCAACAAACTTGTTTGCTAGTTCACCCCATGTTCTTATGCCAGTCGGTAAATGTGCAAACCACTCAAGTGCTATTCCCATAAGACTTTGTGGAAATAGTCTCATGAAGTATGTAGGGTAATATACAAAATCTATACAAGATGTGGAAAAATATCTTATGTGTTCAAGTGGATTACTCCTCCCTTTGTACTTAGGCAAGTTTGGTGCAACATAGCCATGTGGGAAGGGTGGCATGTATAGACTCTTGTCAAATGGATAAGGGCATAAGTCCTTAGTCGAGTAGGTCTTCTTGTTGGACATTTGCATATTTCCCATCTGTTGTTGCAAGGAAAGCATTTGAGTTTGTAGGACATCCACTTGAGTCAATGACATATTTTGTATGAGATTCTATATTGGAATTTTGCAATCCAATGTTATGGGATGGGTTTTGATTTTGTGTTTGGGACATGTATGATAGATTTTGATTTGGTATGCTTTTATTTGGTGTTGGGATATGAGTGTTATGAAGTGAATTGGATGGTATATTCCATAAGTTTATAAAATTTTGACTATGTGGATTTTGGATTCCACATTGTGGGAAAGTGTTAGCAAAACAAGGATAGACAACTGAGAGAGGGGGGTGAATCAGTTGTCAAGAATATTTAAACTTTTCAAACTTAAATTTACTTAATCTCAGATCTGATGAATTAACAATAAACCATAGATAATCAGCACATCAAAAACACAAAGAACACCAAGATTTTTACGTGGAAACCCTGTTAGGGGAAAAACCATGGTGGATGTTAGTCCACAATATTATACCCTGTTAAAAGTATAAAGAAGAATAATGGGAATGCACATGCATTTAGGCACACTGCCTAGAGCTCACTACTCAAATACAAGAGGGCTCACTGCCCAAAGAAGACACACTGTCTTACAGAAATTCGGATTAGATCTGCAAGGTATGAACTGAGAAAATAACTTCTACAAAACCTTATTACAGTTCTGGTTAAGCACAGAAACACTCCTTCACACTTCGCTCAAACTTGTTCACACTCTGCTCTGCAATCGAATGATTAGATCACTATTTCCACACTTTCTCTTCCTCCTGCACTTCTTCCTTCTATGCACACTTCACTTCACTCAAAAAATCACTCTTATATATCTACAACATGGAATTACATCAACAACTTTGTCAGCCAAAATAAAATATGAAATATAAAACATATACACAATGTCGGCCCAAATTTACAAGTAAATTTTCAATGTGAATCAAACACTGCCAACCACAACATAATGAAGACTTAAAACAACATCCTCTCAAGTGCCAAACATTCAAAATTTAATCCTCAAGGATCCACAACATATTACGACCACCATGTTAGCCAAGAAATTATAAACCCGAATTACATAAGAGAAAAATCACCGACCATGAGCACACCAACAACACAGATGTGCAAAAGATAGAGCATGTCTCTAGAAACATCCACAAGCATCAAGAATCAATAGAGAAGAATCCACAACAACTAAATTACTAGAATCACATCAACTTCAATCAGAACACTAACTGAAGCCATAGAGAAAAACTGTCATAACACAACTATTCATAACATGATTAAATCTTCAGCGGACCTTAAAACTTCTGTGGATAAACTAGATACACTCAGCAATAAACCCTTTAATCCACAATGACCGATCATCAACATACTGAGCAAGACACCTTCATGACCTTCACTATTCCACTATCAACTTGCAACTCTTTCTTTAA
The DNA here is from genome assembly GCA_007258455.2 of Sequoia sempervirens. Lineage (NCBI taxonomy): Eukaryota > Viridiplantae > Streptophyta > Pinopsida > Cupressales > Cupressaceae > Sequoia > Sequoia sempervirens. The sequence goes on along the minus strand of VDFB02026624.1, from coordinate 9,371 downwards.
CAATTTTCTCAATATCCTCGACATATACAACCTTCAATACATCAATGCTAATAGTGTTGACATCAATGACAACCACATATTAGCAACACAACTACAACATCAAACAATCTCCCCCTTTGGCATTGATGGCAACACATGATATGAAAAATACCATCAACACAACTACACTTACTCCTCCTTTAGGTTTTGACTCTTCTCCTCAACTCTTCCACATGATCTTCTCCCCACAAGGCTCTTCTCGCCAAACAATCACCAGTTTTTCACATTACTCTTCTCCCCCTTTTACATCAATGGAAAAGATAAGCATTATCTTTCCACATATATGCACATCTGACTACTCCCCCTGAGTAGCAGCCATGGAAACATCAATCCGGATTAGAATATAGCTATGAAACACACGGATTGATGCAAGTAAATGCATCTCTAGTTCATATCAGGAGGGGTAGTCACCCCTAGCATCCCTTGAGATATTCAAAATTATCCTTTGGCAAATGGCTTGGTGAAATTTTTTGCAATCTATTCTTTGGTAGGCACATACTCTAGTTTGACTTCTTTCTCACTCACTTTCTCCCTCAGAAGTGAAAATTGATTGATATATGCTTGGTCTTAGATTGTAGCACCAGATTCTTCGATATGTTTATTGCACTTGAGTTGTCATAGTATATGGAAATAGGCTCATCATATACTACTTTGATATCTTTCAACATCTATTTCATCCATAGCACTTGAGTACAATTATTTGTCAGCAACAATATACTCTACCTAGTAGTAGATAGGGATATGGAATTCTGCTTTTTACTCAACCAAGACACCAGCCTTCTCCCCAGGAAGAAGGAACCACCACTTTCTTTTCCTCCTATCATCTACATCTCTTGCCCAATCAGAGATTAGTATAGGCATCCTCAAAGTAAGATCATCATCTTTAGGATAAATCCCAAAATCAACTATTCCCTTTCTGTATCCTAAAATTTTCTTTTACAAGAGGTCACATTGAGATTCTTTCAGATCAACTTGATATCTAGCAACTATACACACAACATTCATGATGTCTAATCTGGTCTGAGTTAAGTAGAGAAATCCACCAATCATTGACCTATATCTTGTTTGATTTTCCTTAAAAGAATCATCATTCTGTGTTAACTTTCATTCGGTTACCATCGGTGTACCAACATGCTTTAAGTCTTCCATGCCAAATAAACTTCAAAGAACTCTTCACATATTTCAATTCAAGATATGAAAATAACATTGTCTAACCTGAAAGTGACTTGCAATCCCAAAAATAACTTCATCTCTCCAATCATCCTCATTTCAAATTCACTTTTCATTTCATTAGCAAACTTTATACATAGATCATCATCTCCTCCAAAAATAATGTCATCAACAAAGACTTCAATAATCAACTCTTTATCATGATCCAGCTTAAAATACAAGTTGTTAGCAGTACCTTTATTGAATCCAAGCTTTAGTAAGTATTTATCCATTCTAGCATACTAGGCTCTGGGGGCTTGCTTGAGTCCATATAGAGCTTTCTTCAGTCGACAAACCATGTCTTCCTTATCAGTCAGTTGAAATCCATCTGATTGTTCAACATATACCTCTTCTAATTCACCATTCAAAAAGGCTGACTTCACATCCATTTGATAGACTTTGTAGTTCTTATATGTAGCATAGGCAAGAAATAATCTTACAGCTTCAATTCTAGCAACAAGGGAAAAGGTTTCTTCAAAATCAATACCTCCCATTTGTGAATACCCTTTACATACCAGTCTTGCTTTATTCCAAACCACTTCACCTTGTTCATTCAGCTTATTCCAAAAGACCCATTTAGTATTAATCACATTTTTATCTTTAGGTCTAGGAACAAGAATCCGTGTATCATTCTTTTCAATCTGCATCAGTTCTTCCTTCATAGCTTTCATCTAGTGTTCATCATTACAAGCTTCATTGACATTATTAGGCTCGGTCTTGGAAATCAAACAATACTCTTTTAGAATCCTTCTTCTAGTCTACACACCTTTTTTCTTATCTCCTATAATTTGATCTTTAGAGTGATTTAGCTTTACATACCTCAAAATTTTAGGATTCTCTTGCACTTATGGTTCTTCTATTCTTTCTTTTTCACTTCCACCTATCTCTCCTTCATGTCTTTCTTGATTTACTGGAACAATATGAACTTGATTCTATGTCTAAGCATTCTTCCCTTTGTCTGTACTATCTTGCTAGTCATTTGAATCATATCCACAGTATCTGGATAATCTAGCAGAGTCCTCATCAACTCTAACATTTGTACTTTCAATCATTTTTCTCAATCTTCTATTATAGCACCGGTAGGCCTTACTTTTAGTAGAGTGGCCTTGAAAGATTCCTTCATCGCTCCTTGTATCAAACTTTCCTATGTCCTCATCTCTCTTAATATAAAACTTGCTTCCAAAGATCTTGAAATATTTAATAGTAGGCTTATAACCAAACCATAGCTCAAAAGGAGTCTTACCGGAATTACCATTAACATTTACCTAGTTTAGAGTGTACATAGCAGTGTTTACAGCTTCTCTCCAATAGATATGAGGCACATTTCCTTCCAATATCATTATTCTAGTAGCATCCAGAATTGTTATGTTCTTTCTCTCTACAACTCCATTCTGTTGAGGGGTTCGGGGAGCAAATAATTTTCTTTTGATTCCATGCTCTTCACAGAAAGAATTGAACTCCTAGGAAGTGAACTCACCACCTCTATCTGACCTTAGGTATTTTATTTTCAAACCTATCTCATTCTTTGTCATGGCTTTGAAACTTTTGAACTTCTCTAATGCTTCACATTTTTCTCTTAAGAAAGCAACCCATATCATCCTAGAGTAATCATCAATAAGTAGTATAAAGTACCTTTCTCTTTGTAGACTTCTGATTTTGGAGGGACTGCACATATCAGTATGCACCAGCTCTAGTACTCCATTAGAATGATGTTGTTTTCTCCGAAAAGAAACTCTAGTTTTTTTTCCCATCCAACATTCCTTGCATATTGTGTTAGTAAGCTTCACTAGCTTAGGTAGATCTCTTACTGCTTGAGTGGACCTTACCTTGATAATTTTATCAAAATTCACATGACACAGCCTCATATGCCATAACCAGATTTCATCTACTTGAGCAATTAGACAACTTACATTAGCAGCACTCAAGTGAAAAATATTACCTCTTGTCTTTGTACTCAAAGCAATCATATTTCCAGAGCTTCCAAGTATCCTGCATCTTCCATCTTTGAACTGAAGATCATAACCCTTGTCCACCATCTGTCCAACACTCAACAGGTTATGCTTCAAGCCTTCTACATAAAGGACATCATTATGTTATGTTTACCACCAAGACAAATAGATCCTCTACCACAAATCACGCTTTATTTTTTATCTCCCACCCCACAACCCCACCATCATATTTCTCTAGACTTAAAAATTTTATTTTTTCACCAATCATCTGATGTGAGCATCTGCTGTCAATAACCCACTCATCATTTTCTTCAATTCGGGTTGCAAGAGCTTTCTCAACTTTAGCAGATTCAGTAGCCATGGGACCATTTCCTTGATAGCAATGAAAACCCATTCATCTTCATTTCCATTTTATTTATCAGATTCTTCATCAGTCACACCTTCTTCAGCATAATAGCATTTCTTTTGAAATCTAGGTATTTTAGGCTTAGACCTAGGAACTCTTTCAGGACACCTTGAAGAAAAATGACCTATTTTACTGCAAGAGAAACATTTAATAGGAAAATTTCCTTTATACTTACCTTGTCCTCTGCCTTCTTTCTTTACAATCAGTGCTTCCAGCTCTTCTACCTCTCTTCTTTCATCTTCAATTTGTTTCCATCTCTTCCTCATACTTGAATGTCTTTCTAGAAATCTCTCTCTGATCATATTTTTGCTTGTTTCTTTCAAACACAGAGGCCTTAAATGCAGATTCAGTCTTGGGGGCAGAATCACCAAATTCACTCAACTCAAAGGAAACAAGTTTAACAATCAACATATCTCTTGTCACATTTGTTACTATTTTGAGCTCTTCAATACCATGAGCCTTTGATTTGTAAAAGGGAGGCAACATCCTGAAAGCACTTTAGCTACAATTTCTTGTTCATCCAAGGTACCACCGACACATCTAATAACCATCACAATTTCATTTACTCTTTGCATAAAAGAAGAAATATTTTCATCTTCACCCATCTTCAAAGTTTCATACTTTCCTTTCAAACTCTATAGCTTAGCAACCTTCACAAGTGCATCTCCTTCATACAAAGTCTCCAACTTCTTCCAAATCTCATGAGCTTTCTTCAGATCCATCACATTTGTCATTTTTGAATCCGTCAAAGCACCCAACAAAGCTTCAATAGCCTTGATGTTAATCTCAGCCTCTTTAATCTCATCAGGAGTGGAAGGACCATTCTGAGGAATAACATATCTATTCTTTGTAATCATCCAAAAGGGTTCACCAATACACCTCAAATGACACTCCATTCTGGCTTTCCACAGAGTGTAGTTTGTTCCATCGAATCTAAGACTATCCTTCTTGTATGATGCCATCTCGGATCACCTCAAGCTTTTAAACTTCTTCAAAGGACCCTGATCTGATACCAATTGTTGGAAAAACAAGGAAAGACAACTAAGAGAAGGGGGTGAATCAGTTGTCACAGAATATTTAAAATTTTCAAACTTAACTTTACTTAATCTCAGATCTGATGAATTAACAATAAACCACAGACAATCAACACATCAGAAATATAGAGAACACCAAGATTCTTATGTGGAAACCCTGTTAGGGGAAAAACCATGGTGGATGTCAGTCCACAATATTATACCCTGTTAAAAGTATAAAGAATAATAATGGGAATGCACATGCATTTAGGCACACTGCCTAGAGCTCACTACTCAAATACAAGAGGGCTCACTACCCAAAGAAGACACACTATCTTACAGAAATTTGGATTAGATCCGTAGGGTATGAACTGAGAAAATAGCTTCTACAAAACCCTGATTACAGTTCCGAATAAGCACAAAAACACTCCTTCACACTTCGATCAAATTTATTCACACTCTGTGCTGCAATCAAATGATTAGAGCACTATTCACACACTTTCTCTTCCTCTGGCACTTCTCTCCTTCTATGCACACTTCACTTCACTCAAACAATCGCTCTTATATATCTGCAACATGGAATTATATCAACAACTTCGTCGACCAAAATAAAATATGAAATATAAAACATATACATAATGTTGGCCCAAATTTACAAGTAAATTTTCAATGTGAATCAAACACCGTCAGCCACAACATAATGAAGATTTAAAACAACATCCTTGAGTGCACCAAACATTCAAATTTTAATCCCCAAGGATCCACAACACGTTACAACCACCATGTTGGCCAAGAACATAAAAACCTAAACACACAAGAGAAAAATCACCAACCACAAGCACACCGATCAACGTGGATATACAACAAAGATAGAGCATGATCTAGAAACATCCACAAGCACCAAGAATCAACAGAGAAGCATCCGAAACAACTGAAATTACTAGAATCACATCAACTTCAATCAAGAACACAAACTAAAGCCACATAAAAACTATCAAAACACAACTATTCATAACACTGTTAAATCTTCATGCGGACCTCTAAAACTTTTGGTGGATAAACTAGATACACTCAGCAATAAACCCTTTAATCCACAATGACTGATCATCAACATACTGAGCAAGAAACCTTCATGACCTTCATTGTTCCACTATCAACCTACAACTCTTTCTTTAACAATTTTCTCAATATCCTCGACATATACAACCTTCAATACATCAATGCTAATAGTGTTGACATCAATGACAACCACATATCAACAACACAACTACAACATCCAATAGGAAAGGTACTTGGTTACCATATTGCATGAAGGAGCTTTGGTTTCCAAGTTGTGTCTCATGTGAAATGGATCCTTGAGTATTGTATTGTTTATGTCCATGAGGGATGTGCCTTAGTTGTGACGTGGTGATGTGTTGACAAGCCCCTATGTTCGGTATGGCATTTGTTGTGTTGATGGTAATTTTAGGCTTCTTGTTTGTATTGTTTGTGTCAAATGGACTTGAGGATGGTGCCCCCTATGGTAAATGACATACCAAAGGGTTGTGACATGGGTTTTGTTGTGTTAAAGGTCATTCCTTATGTCATGCCTTGTGCAATGCCTTGTGTACCAAATAAGGAGGTGTGGATTGTTGTCGCATCTTGTGTGCTTCCTCCTAATGGCATAGATGTATTAACTTGTGGGATAGAGCCAATAGAGATAGTTGTATTTTCTCCTTTAGTTTGGTTGATGGTTGTCGATGATGCTCGTAATGTATTGACATCAAAACCAAGAGGTAATGTGGCACCTTTTGTCAATAGTTTAGCTAGGTAGCGTTGGGGGTCTTGTGCCAAGAATTCATCCACAAAAGAGGCAAATTCAGGATCTTGGGCGGCAACCTCTAGTTCTTCTATGGCAATGTTTCCATTTTGGTCTCTAGTGATAAATTTTTCCAATAGGGATTTGTATGGTCTAGGTGTCCCATGTGAGGAGTTTGCAAATGGGTTGACAAACTCATTGTCTTGTGGGAATGCCATTTCTTTTCTTTTCCTTTGCTACCTAGTTTCAACCATGTAAGACTTGCAAAAGGGAATGGATATGGAGATGATTTGGTGTAATGTCTAAAGTGACTATGCAAAGGTATGCCTAGAGATGACAAAGATGTAACTAAGACCAATATTATGCAAGATAAAGGATATGTCTAAGGACAATACCAAGTTATGGATTCAAAGTGACAAGGTGTCAAGTGTCAATAGGATGGTGTCACAATGAGGTCTAAGCTATGGCAATGTCAATGCAAGGTGTCTATTTTTTTTAATTTTTTTAAGGTATATATGATGTCTAAGGATGGTGTCAAGACAAAGAATCAAAGTGACAATAGTCAAATTTCAAGAGTGCCATAATGAGATCAAAGTCTTGAGCAATGTCTAAGGTATTCCAAATGGAATGCAAGTGTAAGAGGATGATGAGTGAAAGTCGTAATATGAACTAAGTTAATGAATAAAGGTATGACTACTAAGCACCTTATTGGAAAACCAAAGCAAGGTTGCTTGGCCAAACTAGGATAGCCAAAGTTAAAAATCTGGTTTATCAAGACTTCAATCAGGGAGATGACTAAATGACAAGGTTTGAAAATGGTGGTCTCAAACTAGCCTTGTGAGTTGAGGAACCAACCTAAATGAAAAAGGACTAAAGATGGTGGAAAAGATTGAAGTTAAGAAAAATCTGATTTGGTCACTATGGACTAGTCTCGGGTCTAGTAAGTTTCCAAGACTAAGGTCTACAACAAGGTATATGCAAACTAAAGGATGTCCTAATGGTTTTCCTATGGTGAATGCAAGATATGCAATGATGGATAAATGGTTGGATAGTGAATGACAGGCCTACCAGTCTATGATTAAGGACCAGGTAATGCTCAGGATTGATCAAAAAATGGCTTTGTTCCAGTTTCCCATAAAAAATATGGTAACAGGAAATTGTGTCATTTTAGGTATCAATTGCGGTGAATGACAACCACTTGTGATTTTTTGGAAATGGCGATTGCAATTTTCAGTGTCATAGATGCATCAAAGGACAGTCAGTTACAATTCACAATGTATCTTGCTTGGTTTTGACTGAATTTTGACCAAATTTGAGGTGATTTTGTGAAGTCTAATTTTGGCAAACACAAAAAAGGTCTAAAAACACTTGTCTTTGTATAGTTTGAATGTGTAAAAATGTTTAAATGTGTAAGAAGAAACTTATAGACAATGCACAACCTAGGCTTCTCAAGAGATACCACTTACTAGATACCCACTTGGATTTCTCCAACCAACCAAACAAGGTGGATAGCTAGAGACTTGGTGGTGTTGGCTCCCCCTTACACGACACATACTTCTCAGGCACACCAAGTCTCATTCCCCAAAGAGGAATTTTCTATCTCTACACATGAATACTGAAGACATGGGGTAGCTTCAGAATGATCGTTCTTGCGCTAGCAAGTGTGAAGTATGCCCCCTTAATTTTTTCAATGAATTTTCAACAACAAGCAGGTAAAAGCACAAATTTGTGCCACACTTTCGGCCAAATAAATAGTTCTGAGTGAAACATTTTCAACCGAAAAGGTTTCACCCAGCTAGGTTTTGATTGAAACCACGTGGCCTATTACGTGGCACATAGGTTTCGATCGAATAAGTTTCGCCCAAATCCCAAAAAAATATTTTTTTTCATTTTCCCACTTTGAAATTGCATTTTTTAATGAGCGAGGTTTCTATACAAAGGGTTTCAATAGAAACTATTTCTACCGAAACTGTCTATGTGGCATCCTAGTTGGCAGCCAACTCAGCATTTTTTAGAATTTTCAGAAACTTTCAACTTTAGCTAGGTATTTCTTTAGTCAGAATGATTTTTCTGAAAAAATTAAAAATACCCTTTTGTAGAGCTCAGAGTGGAGAATCCAAATATATAATTTTTTGAATATTTTGATTAGTTTTAATACATTTTATTTTTAAAATAATGCAAGTAGGTTTTTAAAATAAAAAAAGAGGTTGATTACAAATAAAAAAACAAAGATAGTAAAACTTATTAAAAAATTTAAATCTTATATGGGGCACAAGAGGAGAGAGTTTTCTTCAAAAGGTTATAATTTTTTTTTTGAAAATGATTAAAAAAATTGAAAATAGTTGATGGCCCGTGAAAACTATCAAATTCTGACATGTTTGACTTTAAAACGTCATTACAAGAAAAATATACGTCAAAATTTGAATATTTTTTTTCCATGCACAAGATATTGAAGTTACCTATTTGGAGAAAAAAAAATTAGGGAGAAATAAAGTTTTTTTCAATTTGTTTCTTGACGGCCCATGAAGTCACTCTTTTATGAGATTTTAAGCATTCCAAAATCTGTCCTTAAATTGATAAAAACATAATGAAAACTATTTTTTAAAAAATTTTAAAAATTACAGCAATAAACTTCATCAAAAGTTCTACATTTCATTAGTTTACACCATTTTGAAATGCAAAACATAAAGACCACTTTTATGTGGTCGAATTTCAAAACAAATTTGTTGTTGGTCGATTCCTTTATAAAGTGTGACACAGGTTTGTGCTTTTACCCAAGCACCCATTAAGGATAGCCCAAAATCTAAATCAATTGAAAGTAACCTTCGCCAAGAATGTTCACCAAGATCCTTTGAAAGGCGAGGTGATAGCATATGGCAATGGGATCTTAGCAACAACTAAATTTGAATTACAAACTGTAAATGAAAGCAGGTAGTGATCCAGCCATAAAAACTCCA